>PVJA010009630.1:0-60004 GCA_004027025.1 Myocastor coypus
GGGCTTGGCAGGTGGCCGTCCTGAAGGACAAGGCTAGAAGATGCCGGCTCTGGGAAAGGACTGCAGTTGTCGAGAGGGCCACTTGGATGGGCCTTTCACTGGAGATGGGGAAAGGACCCTGAGCACGGAGGAGCGAGAGGGCAGCAGCTGACGGGCTCTGAGCAGCTGCAGCAGGCAGCTGTGCGGCTCCCGGGAACAATGGGGGGCCCTGTGTCCTTGAGCTCCCAGGCAGGCGCCTCCTCCCAGGGCCAGGAAAGCAGATCCCTGCGCTAATTAAGTCTCTTCAACAGCGGCAGTGCTGGCCAAGGCCCTGCTCCAAGGAAGCCACAGGCAAGCTGCAGGGACAAGCGTGGGCTCGCTGGACCAGCACCTGAGTCAGAGGAGGAGACAAGCCCCTGATGAAGGGCTGGCCAGAGGAAGGCCGTGCCCCTTGGAGGGGTCAGGGGCGGGGGTTCCAGGAGAGGACAGGCTGGCTGAGGCCAGAGCAGAGAGAAAAGTGGATGAAGTGGAAGGCCTTTCCCTTCCCTGCGGGGATGCTTGGCTGGGCAGGCTTAAGAGTGGTGACTTTATAGTAGAAATAAATGGCTTAGATTTGTAACTCGGCCCGGTGTTGAGTGGGCGGATGCTGTCCAGCGGACTAGTAGCATGTACCCAAACTGCTTGCTTTACCAAGGGAGAAACCAAGACTCAGAGAGAACTGTGTCACTCAGCAGTAAGTGACAGGGCTGAGAGCCCCTGGCACCAGGGACCATCTCCATGCTCTATGGAAATTGCTGTCACCAGAATCCACAGGCAGAGGAGACCGGGTCACCCTGTGCTCCCTTACATGACCTCTGCTGTCTGTGCCTGGTACTACTGGGATGGCACAGGGTGGACAGGACACCACGGGCTGACCCCACAGCCCCTCATCAGGGCAACGGCAGGCCAGGAAACACCCTCACGCCCCAGGGACACAAACCAGGCATGCTTCTACCTGCCAGGGGTGTACACCTGAGTCAGGAAGACAGACAGCAACGTGAGTAACCATGAGGGCGAGGGGACATGCCTGTGACGTCCACGGGCTCGGGAGAAATAAACTTGGTCCAGATTCAAGCCTGAGGACTTCCTCGATTTGAAATTCCTTTCTTGTCTGTTGATTTATTTAAAAACTCTGGAAAGCCTTTGGTCCTTCCAGTAGTGTTCTGGCTCAAAAGCTAGCCTCTCAGGAGAATTAGAGTCCTTGTGGAAGGAACAACGTAGCCTTGAGGCCCCATGTGGCTGCCACAGCTGGGTGGGAACTACTAATCAAAGCCCAGGTTTCAAGTATCCAAGCAAGACAAGTAGTTGGAGGGCCCAGAGGGACACTTCCTAGCCAGGACTTTGAAGTCACAGGATCACTGTCTGCTTGTACACAAGAGGGGTCCGCCATGGGGTTGGAGGTCTAACCAGGCTGGAGCCCAGGCCTCCCAGTTCACAGAAGGAGCCATGTTCTCCACATACTACTGGACGCTCTGTTCTGGCAGTTTCCTCATTGACCGGAACGCTGCACGGTCTGTCCCAGAGAGCACTCCTGGGACCCACCAGTCTCCACCGTCTGCCAACCAGAACCAGTGTCTATGGGAAAGGCTGACAGAGAAGGAGTGAGGGAGGGCTCAGAGCAGCCCGTCCAGCTCCTTGTCGGACTGCGAGCTGAGGGGTTGCCAAAAGGGGCCGGAGCCGACTGCTCCCCTTGAGCCTGGCTCCTGTCCAGTCCTGTCCTCAAAGCCAGGGAGGCAGCCCAGACAGATGGCCCCAGCTCTGAGCTGTCAGTCTTCGCAGCAGGTCCCCACAGGGCAGCAGGACCAAGCGTCCTGTGGGATTTGAAGGACAGAGCGCTCTCTTGCTCTCCCCACGGGGCTGGCTGACAATCTCCCTTTGGGATACTTTCTGATAGCTTTCCCACTCAGGGCTTCAGCCTCTGCTTCGAGTTTGGAGACATGATCAAAGCAACTGTGTGGGTGTGAACACCCTGACCCATCCTAAATCCAAATATTCTAGTGACTTCATAAACCACTGGTCCCCAAACTGCATCCCAAGAACCCCTGCTGGAGTTCCGCAAGAAGTCAGAGCATGAAATAATGAAAAAATGCTGCTCATACACAGGACCAACAATCCACGTGTGACCTACCCGTGTAATAGAACATTACTTAGCTATATAAAAGGAAGGAAATTCTACCACATGTGTGGGCTTTGACAGTGTTATGCCCAGTGCAAGGAGCTCAACGGAGAAGGAAACAAATATTACCTGTTCCATTCCTATGAAGTGCCTAGTATAGGCAAATCCATGGAAACAGAAAGCCTCCGTGGGCACAGAGGGGGTTTACAATAAAAGGAGTATACATAGTAGCAATGATCCTATGACACTATGAATGTATTTGCTACTATGTGATTGTATACTTATGAATAGCTAAAATGATTTATATTTTAATGTATATTGTATCACATTAGAAATGTAAATATATGCAGTATTTAAATGTTTTTAATTAAATATTAATTAATTAAATTAAATACTTCAAAAAATATTCCAAAGTTCAAATCATGAGTCCAACTTAGAGGCCAGAATGTTGTGTATCATATGTAGGAATCTGTAATCAGTTCAGAATACTCACAGAGTATTTGAATAGGTTAATATGTACAAAGATATTAACTAAGAAAAGGTTTCCATGGTGGTAAAGAATTACTAAGAATAGGGGCCCGGCAGGATGGCTCAATGGTCTAAAGCGCCTGCTTAGGAAAGCTTGGGTGGCTTCAGGGACTGCAGTTCGATCCCCGGCACCACATGCTGGGCCAGCCCTGCCCTCGGGGCGGGCTGAGCCGGCCATAAAAATGAGTGAATAAACAAAGGTTCTGAAACAAGAAAAAATAAATAAATAAAATAAAATATTTAAAAAAATAATTAAATAAATAAATAAATAAATAAATAAAATAGTTACTAAGAATAAAACATAACATAAGTATTGGAATGGAAAATATATGACCAGAACTTCTAACAGTTTGGGAATAGGATATAGCACAAGGTTCTAGTATGTTGTGTACATGGACAGTGTCTGTGATGCTTCCTGGTGGCCAGGTGTCACCTGTAGAACCAGACAGAGTTATGACCTATAGGGTACAGGAGAAGTCCATTTGTAGAATATGCTGCTGGACATAGTCTGCTGCTGTATATAAGAGTAGCTGAAAGACTGCTTTTGTCTCTTTTTCTTCTGTGTTTAATTGTTTGGTTTCTTTGGTGGGTTCTTTCCATTCTCCTTCATGGAGTTGTGGTCATTTTGATCCCCTTCTAGAATATCTTTTAATAAATTGTATAGGATTGGCTTTATCATCATGAAATTCTTTACTTGTTCTTTGTCCTGGAAGTATTAGTTCTCCATTGAGCTTGAAAGAGAGTTTTTCAGGGTATAGCAGTCTGGGCTGGAATTTGTTTTCTTGCTAGACTTGAAAGTACTTTGCTCCATGCTCTTCTTGACTTGATGATTTGTAAGGAGAAATCTGCCACTATTCTAATGGATTTCCCTTTAAATGTGACCTGTTTCTTTTCTCTAGAGGCTTTTAGTATACTGTGCTGAATTTCTGGGATCTTGATTATTATATGTCTGGGTATGGGTTTAATTGGGTTGATGTTATTTGGAGTTCTATATGCTTTGGTTATTTGTCAAATTGTTTCCCCATATTTGGGAAGTTTTCTGCTATTACTTCTGCCCATATTCTTTTTATATCATTTGTATTGACTCGTTCTTTCTCATTAATGCCTATAAGTCTTATGTTGTTCATCTTTGCATCATCTTGCAGATGTTGAATTATTTTTTCTTGCATCCTAGTTGTTATTAAGAGATCTTTTCTTACCTCTTCACTAGCTGCAATGGTGTCTTTAAGGTCTGAAAGTCTATTTTCACTTTCATTGAAACAGTTTTGCCAGCTTGTGATTGAGGTTTTTCTGCTTCATACATTCTATTTACTTTCCTGTATTTCTCATTCAAGCATTCCATCATTTTTCTATTCTCCTCTATTTTTTTAATCAGTGTCTTCTTTAGAAGCATTTAGTACTTCTTTTGTTATATGTATTTCTTTTTTTACTTCAGAAATTATTTCTGATCTGATTTCCTTTATACCTTTCTGCACTTGTTTCTTTACTTCAGATACTGTTATTTCAGAGATTTCCAATTTCTTCTAAACTACTGTCTCCTGTATTTGTTCTAGGTGGGCTTGGGGCCTGAGAGCTCATTTTGCTCCTTCTCTTTGTCATTTTGTATAGCCCTGCCTTCTGATCTTTGGTGTAGAACTTTGGTAGAGTTCTTACCTTAGTACAAGATCTGGATCTAGCAAGTTCAAACTCATTCAGATGGGTGTGGCTTGGGTCTGGCTGCTGAGCTCCACTTCTTCCTGCTGCAGCCCTTGGAGGTGAACCTGCTGTGCCACACTGGCAAGATGTTCTGCTCCTGGATCACCTGGGTGGGTCTTGTCTCTAGTCTCTCTGCAGGGAGTTATGCAGCAGTTTTCCGCACTGGGCCTGTCTGATGATGAAATTCCACTAACACGCCGGGCCTGGTTGCTGAGTCAAATGCTATATTTAAATAAGTTTAAGAGGCAACTGAGTTCACAAAGTTAAATGTCAGAGCCTTCACAAAAGGGGGTGCAGCAGGCTGTGTTCCCAATGGCATGGAGCTTCCAATTCTGTGTTCTTAAAAGGCCTCACTCTATGCATCTTAAAGCTGTTCCTCAAGTTACAATAGTTGGCTGCTTAGACAGCTTCTCACCATGGAATAGACAGTAAAATCTCTGTCAAACCCCTACCACTGATTTTTGTTTTTTAAAATAAAGGTCAGTATAGCATTCCTGAAGTGTTTTATTTTCATCTCCAAAAATGGAAATTTCTCCATTTTGGGGCCTCAAAGCATTTTTAGTTCTTTACTTACCAAAAAGAAAAAAAAAGTATGTAGTGTGTGTGTGTGTGTGTGTGTGTGTGTGTGTGTCTGCGCGCGCGCGTGTGTGCATGTTTGCAAAGGGGGAATTCTCTAGAAATTTCTGGTTGTGAGCTTGGAAATGTAATCCCCAGGATAAAAGCATGTCGTCTGTGGACCAGATGGCTTTGAAGGTGGTTTGGGGCACAGCTTTTGGCTCTGCCTGCCCGTCCCCTCCTCCCTGTCATTCGCTGCCCATCTGCTGCCTCTGGACAAGCCTTGCAGGCAGGAAAACTGGGGGAGAGAGAGTGATTACTCCAGGGCCACATGTAGACCATCCCAGAGACACAACCTGGGTCCCCATGCAGCTGAGTGGGTGGGCGGCCTGGCCAGCTGCCCTGGTGGCAATTGCTGGCCACCATACGTTATTGTCACATATCCTCAGGCCCAAGTTTAGTGGTGACCAGGGAGCCAGTGAGCAGGAGGTGTGTGTGTGTAGGGGGTGGGGGTGGTTCTGTCAAAATAAAGGAAAAAAAAAAAAAAAAAAGGACTGAATTTAAACACCAGCTGTGGGACAACTTTGAGTGAGTCACTATCCAGAAATATCATATCAGGGAATAAAGCCAGAGTGAGGAGAAATTTATAAGTGCTGGAAATATGGTGAACCCGTCAAAAATAAAAATGAAATTAGCTACAAAAATGAGGAAGCCAAAGGCAAAGAAAGCCTTGTTCTGCTTTTTGTTTGTTTTGTGAATATAGGGGCTGAGAACATAGCTCAGTAGAATGAATGCTTGCCTGGCAAACACAAGGACCTGAGTTCAATCCCCGGTTCCACAAAATAAATAAATAAATAAATAAATAAATAAATAGGACAATAAGAATGTTTCTGAATATAAACATTTTTTTTAAGAATTTTTTTTCTTGTTTCAGAACTTTTGTTTATTTATTTATTTTTATAGCCAGCTCAGCCTGCCCTGAGGGCAGGGCTGGCACAGCATGTGGTGCCGAGGATTGAACCGCAGTCCCTGCAGCCACCCAAGCTTTCCTAAGCAGGTGCTTTAGACCACTGAGCCATCCTGCCAGGCCCCAACATTTTTAAATATATCAAAAATAGGAAAAACAACACCACACCAATACCTTTTGTAAGCTTTGGGGGCACGGAGGAAGCACCTGTGTTCTCTGGCCCAGATGTAGGCTGGAGGGAAGGAACTGGGCACAGGAGGTCGGTGAGGGTGCGATGTGGAATTCTGCTGGACCCAGGAGTTCTGGGATATGAGTTCCCAAGATTCTGCAGGGATCTGGTATCTGGGCAGGGCTGGGCTTGCTTCCCTCTGTACAGGGGTGGGATGTTCTTATTTACAGGTGAAAGAGAAAAGTGAGCCCTAGGACAGAAAGGCAGGTGCCAGGTCACTGCTCTTGATTAAGCAAGGCTTCTCTGTCTGTCCTAGGTTCTGGAATTAAAAGAACCCAAGTTCCCAGGGAAGCCAAGGGCCTGGCACAAAGCTATACAGGGGAAAGCGAACTTACAGGGCAAGCCCTGCAGGTCCAGGAAGAACCTTGTTTCCAAGCAGCCAGAGGAAAGAAGTGAACATGATCTAGAGAGGGGCTGTTGACACCTCAGGATGGAATTTGGACAGCACCCCTAGAAGGCCAAGTGGGGGGCACAGCCAGGCCTAGGGGAAACTGGGAGACCTTGGAGACAATGGAGGAGTGGTCAGAGCGCCCATCACAGGCAGCAAAGGGGCCTGGATTTCAGCCTACAGGTCATGGGCCCTGGGGAGACTTCAGGGGCAAGCCTGTGTCAGCCATGCAGAGGAAAAAGCAGAAGGAAGACTGGAGACATGTATGGGGCTGGGGAGATAGCTCCATAGCACAAGAGCCTGCCTGGCAAGTGCAAGGTTGTGAGTTCGAACCCCAGTCCCACCAAAAAAAAAAAAAAAAAAGACTGGAGATGCATGGACACCAAGCACACCCTCAGCCATGTCGTCCTGATGCTCCCCCATGTAGGCGTGCTCCAGGGACCCCTGAGACTCTGCCCAGGTGGAGAAGAGAGCCCCTGCTAATCTGACTCATGGCAGCCCAGCCCATGGAAGCAAGGGCCTTTGAGAAAAAGCCACCATAGGTCAGTGTCGTGGGGGATGGGGCTGGAGGGGCATGGCTGTGTCAACACCTTCGGTCATCCAGCACCCAATGGGCCTCACCCTGGCCCTGGCCCTGGCCCCTTCTCCCTTTGACCTTGTAAAAGGTCACCTGGCCCCAGGGGCTCATTTCATCTGGGTCTTGAATAAATAGGTGGTGGTAGTTATTTGTGAAGGGAAGAAAACCAAAACATGAGTGAATTACTCTTCTCTTCTGCTCCCCTCCCCTCCCAGTACCGAGAGTTGGACCCAGGGCTTCCGCACTGAGCTACCTCTCCTGCCCAATTTTATTCTTTTACTTTGAGATAAGGTCTCGCTAAATTACCCAGATTGGTTTGAGCTGGCTATCCTCCTCCCTCAGCCTTTCGTGCCTCCACACACAGCTCAGTTTTCCACTCTTTTAGTCATTCATTCATTCCACTAAAAGACCAGTGCAGCCACTTTGCGCTGCCCTTTCTAGGATTTGAAGATGAATTATACCCGATGTTTGCCCTCTAGGAATTTCATAGTGCCATCTGGAGATGAGACTCTGCCCAGAGATCTGTAAAACAGTCGATATTTATCTGTCTGGATTCCTTGGCATGCCTGGCTTCAGGGAGGGGTCCTGGGGACAGAGGCAGATGTATGGAAAAACCCATGAGGCAAAGCAGGGCTTGGGCTCAACGTCCACTCTGGGCCTTGAAGCCAAAGCTACAGGGAGGCGGCAGCAGCAGAACAGAGGAGAATGGCAGCTCACAGCCACCGAGCCTGGCTTTGAAAAGGCCAGGCTGCCTGTCATCTGGCTACTGGCAGTGGCCATTGTGGGGCCAGGAAGCAGGGAGAAGGAAGCCAAGCTCACCCCCCCTGCCCACCCCAGGCAGGAACACAGAGCCAACCACAGTAGGCACCCTGCCCAACTTGGGTAGCTGCCCCCACGCCCATGCCTGGGACCCTGGGAAAGCCCTCGGGCAGGGAGGGTGGGCACCACTCACCCTGCAGCTCCCTTGCAGCCCGTGGAGCGGCCTGCTGCGGCTCAGCTCCCAGTGTGGCCTAGGACACCCCCCACCAGGCCCATGAGCAGGGCATCCTGACCACCCAGGCCATCCTGTCTGGCTTTGTCTGAGAGGAACCAGGGAGCCTGTTATGCACACGCGCAGATGTGTGCACAGAAGGGCTCCATGCGGCATCCATGTGGGTGTGCCACAAACATATCTGCAGGTGTCTCTGTGACGTCACACCTTGGGGCATACCGGAATGTGCCCTCCTGGGCCCCAGCAGGGGCTCTCTGTCATTCATACTTTGGTGAAGTTCTTTTGGCTTGGCTGCTGGCAGAGTGGACGAGATCTGCCCCTGTCCCTAGGAAGGTACAGTGTGTCAGGTACACAGGAGAGGGCGTATGTGTACACACACACACACACACACACACACACACACACACACACACGTGCAAAAACCTAAGTTGCCACCCAGGGGAGGCAGCTCAATAGGAGAGCACTCCTCTGCTCAGAAACCTGCTACTTGCCCCTCAAGATCTAATTTACGTGGCCCGTTTTCAGGAGGGCCCTTTCTGATACCCTCGGGGAGAGTTCGCTCCTTTTGGCTGAGGCGCCCAGCAAGCTCAGCTGTCTATCCTAATTCTTTCTGGGCTGTTGGTCCCACTTAGATAGCCAGGGGCCCTGTGAGGGATCCACCCCTAGGCACACGGGCCCCGCCTGAGGTCTGTGCACAGCTGGAGGCAGGTGTTTCAGGATAAAGGAGATGCGTGTCATGAGCGTGGAAGAGGGGTACAGAAAGGGGCCTGGGGAGGTGGGGACACCAGAGAAAGGGCTCATGGTCGACAGCTGGATGCTGCTTGGGCCGCGTTTCCTGTTTCTCTGGGAAGTGCCACCCCTGAACGCCGCCAGGAGCTCTGCCTGCGGCCGTGGCGGCTGGCTCTCCTTCACCTCTGTTGTCCCCTTCCATCCATTCCGTCCAGCCTCTTTCCTGCACCTTTGCTCAGATCCCTGCCTCTGTGCCACTCAGGGTCGCTGGCCAAAGGTCACACCTGGAGCCTGGTATGTGAGGAAGAGGCCTGCAGCCAGCTCCACGGCAGATACCCTGGCCCGGCTGGGCCCAGGCCGCCAGGAACAGAGAAGAGGGTGTGGCACTGAGGACTAACTGTGCACCCTGTGTGGCTGCCATCATGGCCCTCCATCTCTGTCCCCTGTCCTTGGGTGGTCCTGTCCCTAACATCTTCCCCCTCTTTTGCTGTTTCTTACCCTCTTCCTTTTCTCTATCTCTCATGGCCTTTTACTATCCCTGTCTTCGGTTCACTTAAGTGACCTGACAGGGCCACAAGGACTTTGGGCTGAGACAGCTGTTAGGGCTGGAGAAGGCTCAGGAGCACATTTGGAGCAAACCCATCTTGACTCAAGAGCTGGCTCTGTCACTGACTAATCCTGTCTCCTTGAACTTCCTCTGTGTTATGAGATCAACAGTTCTCCTTGTCTCCTAAGCTTATGAGTACGAATTGAGCAAAGCCCCTCCAGAGTTCAGGACGGGGCCTCCTGGTCTCTGGCCCAGGCTGGAGCCATTGTAGGGACACACCTCCCCCCCCCCACTGCACTGCCTGCCTGAGTGGCTCAAAGCCTCTAAAGACCAGCCCTCTCCCTCACAGCACCCTTTCCAATGATAGGCCCAGCAAAGGCCTGGTCACCCACTGAGTCCATGCAAGATGACCAAGTATTTTTTTACATGATGGAGCTTTTACTTCAATTTGAAGCAGATGGTTGAGCACAGATGTGAACAGCTTTGGCCTTTTGAGCACAAGGAAAGAATAGGCCTTGGCTTTGAACATACCCTCACCCCACATCCAGGCCTACTCCCCTGGTCCCTTCCTCCCTCTACCCTCCTGCCCACTTATAACAGACCACTGCCTTCCCACAGGGCACCATCTTGCTTTCCCAGCCTGAGGAGGGACCACTGGGTAGAGGAGCAAAGACCTGGACTTCCTGGGTGGAGGGCCGGGTACCCCCCACCCCATTCATTTGTCAGGCTACTGAGACCCTCAGCAGCTGGGGCCCAAAGCACACTAACAATCTGGATCCAAGGCCTAGGCAGCTGGTGTAAGAAAAATACGGGTGCAGGGATCTCAGGCTCTCCTCTCCATCTTCCCATGCATTCCCAGAAGGTTTAACTTGCACCCAGCCAACTCTAGCGCCAGTGTAGACAGAGCCACAGTTCAGAGGGTCACATGCTTCCCGTGGTCACCAAATGCCCATGTTTTCCACGAGTTTCCGGTTCATCTTTGGCTTGAGATAGAACCCAGGCAACAGGAGGAACCAAGTCACAGCCACGGCGTGGCTTTTCGCCGGCAGGTTTCATTCCCCCATCTTGTACAGTGTCTCTGTCGAATCTTTGGCAATGCATTTATGCCACCTCAGGACCTGAGGCCGAGCGAGAGGAAGGCTGAGCTCTCCAGCAACCGGGCAGCAGGCATGGGGCGAAACAACCATCCGGAAAGCTGGGGGAGGACAGGAGGTGACGGAGGTCAGCCTGCTTCCGCCCCGGGCAACCTGGTGGTGGTGGAGGGTAGAGGGCTGGTGTGGCACACGCACCTCGTCCTCCGCCTGGCTGGAGAGAGGCTCTTGTGGTGTCCTCGGTCTGGCTGATGGCCACTCACTCCTGAAAGAAAAGACCAACCATGAGAAGCAGCCCAAGGCCAGCGGCTAGCAGGCGTCCCCAGCGCTCCCTCTCTGGGTCCTCACAGCTGCCTTGGGAGGGATGCTGTCTCCAGCCTGCCCAGCACAGAACAGCACCTTGAAGAGATCTGCACTGTGGACTGGCTGCCTTCACGTGGTCCCTTCCTCTCTGCCTTGTCCCTTCAGAGCCCTTGCTGCTTTGTTGGTTTGAGCAGAAGCCAGAGTCCCAGAGTCCCAGAAGTTCAGGGACACCATGGTCTGCAGGGCCACATAGCTGGGCTGGCAGGGCTCCTCTGTGGGCTGGCAAGCCCTGCTGCAATGACTGTCCAGGGCTCCTCGGTCTCCCACACTGTTTACAAAGAACACTGTGCCAGGAGTCACAAGACCCACTCTTGCCAGATGTGGTGGCGCACACCTATAATCCCAGCACGTGGGAGGCTGAGGCAGGAAGAACGCTGTGAATTCCAGGCCAGCCTGCACTACATAGTGAGACCTTGTCTCATCAACAGAACAAATGAGGCCCATTCTGGCTGAATCCATTACCATCCAGCTGGGATGACCTGACACAAGTCACTTAAGTTTTCTGGGCCTCAGTCTCCTCATCTGTAACATGGCATTGTTGAAGCAGGTCAATACATTTACCCATCTATCTATTTATTTACTTACTTATTACAGGATCTCACTGCACAATTTGTTTTTTATTTATTTTTTTTCTTGTTTCAGAACCTTTGTTTATTCACTCATTTTTATGGCCAGCTCAGCCCACCCCGAATTGCAGGGCTGGCACAGCATGTGGTGCCAGGGATCAAACCGTGGTCCCTACAGCCGCCCAAGCTTTCCCAAGCAGGCGCTTTAGACCACTGCGCCATCCTGCTTGGCCCCCTCACTGCACAATTTGTAATGATCCTCCTGTCTCAGCCTCCCTAGTGCTGAGATTGTAGGCATGTACCACCATGCCCAGTTTCAGTGACCAGCAAGGTGTATCTGGGTTCTGGGCTGGCACAGCATGTGATACCAGGGATCAAATCTAAGTCCCTACACTTGCCAGGCAGACTCTTAGACCGCTGAGCTATCTCCTTGCCCCAGGTCAATACTTTTCAAACTTCTTTTTCAGCAATACAAAAACAGATAAGCAGAGCGTGGTAGCACACGTCTGTAATCCCAGCACATGGGAAGCTGAGGCAGAAGGATCAGTGTGAGTTCAAGAGCAGCCTGGGTTACAAAAGTGAGCTCAAAGCCAGCTTGAACTGCATAGCGAGACCCTGTCTCAAAAAAAAAAAGGACCAAAAAAAAATGAGATAAGTATGACTATGTCTACTGGAGCATGGGGGGAGGCACAAGCAGAGGAGGACCCAGGGTCCTACTCTATTCTCTCAACCAAAGAGCCTAGGCCACCCTGAGAATCCAGAGAGCTCACCAAGTTTCTATCCCAAATCACTGGGTTAGACTGCCTCCACATCCCCAACCCCATGACCTGTGGGATCTCCCTCTGCCAACTGAACTGGTGGCACTGCGCTCAAGACCAGAGGGTGTCTCTCACTTTGTAGTATGGATGGCCTTGAACTCACTATGCAGCCCACATTGGCCTCCAACTCTCAGCAATCCTCCTGCCTCAGCCTCCCTAACCCGGAGCTCACTGAGGGCACTGCCACATCCAGGGTCTCTCAATTCTTGCAACAACCTGGAACAAACAGCGATGTTCTCTTTGTCAAAGCAGAACATCTGTCAGCCCTTTCACACTGCCAGGGAGCTTTCTCGCATTCCACTGGGCTGAGCAATCGCGGCTCTCAGAAGGAAGTGCGAGAAGTCAGCCGCACCAGGATTTGAGTGCAGATCCGCAGTGCTTACCCTCCCACACGGAGGCAGCCCTAGCTGAGCCGCGGCCTGGAGAGACACGAGGCAGCCAAACCACGGTGCTGGATGGCCAGCAACCACAGCCCTGGTGAGCCCGAGGAGTAGGCTGGCCGCTGGGGCTGCAGCCAAGCTGTGCTTGACTGCAGGAGAGGTTGGGCCAGGCTGGAAGTGGGGACCCAAGGGGGTGAGGGCCCCGCGCCAGGGCCAGGCCCGAGCTCTCCCGCTAACAGCAGCTGCGTGGGGAAGAAAGCAAAAGTGAGGCCGGCAGCATCTTGATGTGGTAACTCCCGGGCTCCCCTCTCCCAGCCGCTGCCGCAGCGCTGGCCCCAGCAGGAATCTGCTTTCTGTTACTGAGTCTGAGGAGGAGGATTAAGAAGCGGAAAGGAAACCCGTGGGGATGGCACTGGGTCTGTGGTCCACTGGTGATTTACAGCCCGCGTCTTCCCGGCGCTGGCTGGTCTAGGCCTGGAGCCACCCTCCTGGCCAGGCAGCCCAAGACGATGCTGGCCCTGAAATCCTTTGTCGGCTCTCAGACCCTCTGAAGCCACCACAGCTGCCACCCAAGAGTCCAAAGACAGGCTCCTCTCACGGAGGCCGACCTTCCATTCCTGAGCCCCCTTTCCCCGGGTGTCTGCACTGGACCTCGTTCCCACCACCCCTGGCCCAGGAATCCAGCAAATGCGTTGTGTATTCGAGGAAGCCTTCCATCAACAGAATGTTTCAACCAGGGTCTTCTCTGCAATGAACTAGCTGTGTGGCCTTAGTGACTCCCTACCCCTCACTGGTGCATTGAGGGGAGACTCAGAGAGTCGACTCTCTCAGTGTTTTACAGAACCCTAGCCCGCTGAGGTATCCCAGGAGTCACGGTAACACCACCGACATCAGGCCCATCTTGGAAAGTCATTATGTAGGGCGGTCTATTAAAGGCTCTGCAAAGTCCTGCAGCAAAGGAATTGACACGGCTTTTTTTACCCAGTGTTCTTCCCAATGTCTTTGACTGAGCTGCTGCATTGCATTGTGAGTAGAAACTCATTCCGACCCTGCCCCAAGAGCCCACCAGCCAGAGCCGGCTACCTGCACAACGAAGGAGCCCGCACTTTCCTCCCACCAACTACTCCCTCTCTCAGCATCTGCCAGCAGCCTACCCTCCAGCACAGGCTCAGGGTAGTGGGTACCCCGTAAACAGCAGGTTCTGCTGCTGCTGCTGCTACAATCAACTTAAAAGATAACTAGTGAGACCAAGGACCCCCTGGGTCCTGGAAGAGAATCAATCAGCACAGCAAGGCAGAAGTGGCTGTCAGGATCAGAAGTCCCTTCTCGTCTGCTCACTGGGACAGGTGGTCCATCCTGGGGGCTGCCAAAGCCCTTAGCACCCAACGAGCATAGTTCCTGACCCACAGCCGCACCCCCAAAAGCACTGCTTGTTGGATAAAGTCTTTTTTTTTACAGAATTTTTTTTATTTTTTATTTTATTTTTTTCTTGTTTCAGAACTTTTGTTTGTTTGTTTGTTTGTTTGTTTGTTTTTAATGGCTGGCTTAGCCTGCCCTGAGGGCAGGGCTGGCGCAGCATGTGGTGCCGGGGATCGAACCTCGGTCCCTGCAGCTGCCCAAGCTTTCCTAAGCAGGAGCTTTAGACCACTGAGCCATCCTGCCGGGCCCCAAGGATAAAGTCTTTCCAGGAACGGCCATTTAATTTACTGTAGCTTTGCTATATACCACGGGAGTCTTCCCGTTTCAAATGAATCGCTGAACATTTCTGTAAATATATCTGTCCCTTGGGCGAGTGTGGGGTAATTCTTGGGAACGCTGGAACAATCCTGGCTGTTTTGCTCTTGCTCACTCTCGCAGTTTCCCTCTAATCATCTCTGCAGGCTGCTGGTCTCGGGCCTCGAGCGCGTTGTCCTCCTCCCTCAACCACACCTGCCTGCTGCAGGGGAATTGTACCACCATGCTGACATTGAAAGCACTGTTTTGTTCAGCGGTGGTGGAGGAGGCCTATAAACCCAAAATGCGGCAAGGGGACCCCTGCGAGTCCGAGGCCAGTCTGAGCTACTTAATGAGTTCAACGCCTGCCTGCACTACAGAAAGTGAGACCTTGCCTCCAAAAGAACAAAAATAGAAAACATGAAAAACCTATTCTACCTGCCTCATACGTTATTTTACCTTTTAAGTTGATTGTCAGTCTATAACGTCCGCTTTACCTATTCAACTTTTTTCCCCACTATTTTCAAATTATACGCTATAGTAAAGCAACTTGGATGTGGCTTTTTACATTCGGAGGGTGAAGGGGGAATCCATCGAGCTTGAAATCCTGACAGGGTCTTTTTTTTTTTTTTTTTTTAATTAGTCTGTCCCAAAAAGAGCAGTCAGATTTCTTTCTTTCTTTCTTTCTTTCTTTCTTTCTTTCTTTCTTTCTTTCTTTCTTTCTGTATTTAGTATAGGGTCTCACTACACAGCTCAGACTCATAGTGATTCTCCCATTTTCAGCCTCCAAGTGCTGGGATTATAGGCATGTGCCACCATGCCCGGACTCGGTGGCTGACTCAGTGCACCTCAGAGGTGGGGCCAGCACAGCATGTAGTGCTGGTGGTTGAACCCTGCCTGATCCCTGCACTTGCCTAAGCAAGCTGAGCTATCTCACTGGCCTTCATGCTCACTGTTTTTTTTTTTTTTTTTTTTAAATTTCTTTTTCTTGTTTCAGAACCTTTGTTTCTTCACTCATTTTTTTATGGCCGGCTCAGCCCACCCCGGGGGGCAGGGCTGGCGAAGCATGTGGTGCTGGGGATCGAACCGCGGTCCCTAAAGCTGCCCAAGCTTTCCCAAGCAGGTGCTTTAGACCACTGAGCCATCCCGCTAGGCCCCAGTGCTCTCTGTTTTAAAACTAGAACATGATGGAAAAGTGGATAAGAAACAGGAGAAGTTTCTGCAAGCACTATATGATTAGGCATTATTTTCCTTCCAGATCCTCACGAATCTTGGTCCCAAGTCAGCTCAGGGTCCTAGGCATACTGGTTAGCCTCTCCCACCAAGCCTCAGTTTCCTCATCTTTGAAATGAACACGACCACAGTACGCACCTTCTAGGCTGGGTGCAAAATATCCACAAGACAACCCAGTTGCACCCCTGGCAGGGCTGGGCTCATGTTTCTACAGCTGTGGGTCCTGAGTGGACCCTAAGGGCTATCTGAAAACATAAAGTGACCTCACAGGCTGAAAAGTCTCAAGACAAGTAATCAGCAATAGTCACTTTAAACCAACTGTCACCGCATGCCACACCAGCCCCGCCCTTGGGCTCGCTGAGCCAGCAATGGAATCTGGGCATGGTGGTGCATGCCTGTAACTCCAGAACTAGGGAGGCAGAAATCGGTTGGATCACTATGAATCTGGGCTGCATAGTGAGACCCTGCATAAAAAATCAACGATAAAAATAAAAAGCTTAAACCAACTGTCAACTTGACCAATTTGCTTTTGATCAATTTTTTTTTTAAAGCACACACACAATTTTAAAAATTACATAGGGTACATCAGCTAAGGAATAGCTCGATGAAATGCAGTACAGCCATGCAATGGAGTATTACTTGGGTCTGAACAGGAAGGACATCTAGATGGCCTCACCGTGCAGTGCAGCTGAGCCCTATAAACAACCTGCCACACCAAGCAGAGAGTGGCAACAAACCACACAGCACACAGTGCCACGTGACATGCCCAGGGCTGGAGACAGTGGGACTGAAGGCTAGAGGGCTGGAGCAATAGCTGCAGAGCACACAGGTCCTACAGCAGTGTAGGTTCTAACTGAGGGAAAGTGTTCTACAACTAGCTGTGGCAATAGCTGCACCTGTGTGCATACACTAAAAGCCACACCTTAAGAAAGCTATTAAAAATGCCTTAATTTTACAGTAGTTTTTTTTTTTTTTTTTTGTCTTTTTGAGACAGGGTCTCGCTATGCAGTTCAGGTTCACCTTGAGCTCACTTTTTGTAGCCCAGGCTGGTCTCAAACTCACACGGATCCTCCTGCCTCAGCCTCCCTGGTGCTGAGATTACAGGTGTGCGCCACCGGGGCCTGGCTTCCGGTCTTATTTTAATTGTAGAAAACACAGGCACAGGGAGAAGACCCCAATAGCATGGGGTGACAGCCGCTGTGTGTTCAGTTCCTACGCCTCATACTCATGCACTACACTTTCCAAGAGCAGGCTGAGCTGTGGGCGCCGCCTCCTCCTGCCTCTGCTTCCTGACACTCCAGGCCACGCCCCCTCTCTGACGCCTGGCCCTGTGGGCTACTGGGCCTGGGCCTCTATGGCTCCGCTTCCCAGGGTGCTGGAAGCAGGCATGGACCCACCAGACACCAGGGTGACAGGCAGGAAATTTATGAGCAGCTGGAGTTGGCTGCTGTTGGCCAAGGGCGGGGACGTGATGTGAATCAAGGATCACACTGTGTCTGGCCTGGGAGGGTCCTCAGAGATACTGAGAGTTAGAGTGTCTTGGCCGGGGCCTTTGTGAGCCAGGAGTCTGCCCAGGGACAGCTCATCTACTACTCAACTGTGATTTAGTGAGCTGCTGCTAGGCGCGTGGCCCTGCTCCAGGGCAGCACGGCGGTCTCCAACTCCAGGGAAAAGCTGGCACCCACTGTGTCTGGCCAGGCTGGCCACTGCCCTGTCCTCTGTTCCTCAAGGCTGGTCCCTGGAGAGAGGGACACTGTTGGAGCATCCGGTACCCAGGACAAAAGTGAGTGGACCAGTGCTCAGTGCTTCTGTTTCCTCAGGGAGGTGGCCTGCCTGGTACCTCGTAACACCCGCAGGAGCCGGTCACAGTATCTACTTCTCAGAAGGGGAAATGGAGCGCTGAGTGGTTAGCTCACTGGCTGAGGCCACATGGCGAGGATCCCAATGAGCAAGGTGACCCCTGCCCCTGGGGACCTGTTCCTTCACTAGCGAACACTGCCTGCCACACCCCAAGCCTTCGTCCTAGCTGTTCCCTCCTTGGTTGTAAGAAAACTCTAGCCTTGGGCACAGGGAGTCGGAGAGGTGGTGGCGGGCAGGAGGGAGCCCTGGGTGAGCCAGGAACATGGCCTGCAAGGAGCCCGCAGGCCCTCAGGGGCCACCGCCTGTGCCAGCACCTTCCTGGGCTCTGGGCCATGAGCTCACTGGCTGCCAATCGGCGTCTCTCCTCGCTTTGCCTGTGTAACCCTGTGCCAACTCTTTCTTGGCCTCTTTCTTTGTTTGTCCCTCCACATCCATCAGGCTTCCGATCTCTCCTGGCTCAGAGTACCACAAGGGTCCAGCCAGCCAGAGCCAGGCCTCCCATCTGCGTACCCTCCAGTGAGGCCACCCAGCCCAGCCACTCGGCTGCACAACGCCCTTCTATGCTCCGCCAGCTCCAAGGGCCTTAACGCTTCACCCAAGTGGGGGGGAGGGGCAGCACCCGGCCCGGAGGGGAGCAGAGCTGGGTGGACAGCAGCAGCCCTGACTCCTGGCCCTCAAAGACATCTCCCCCACACCTGCATACATACCCCAACCCAGGTGTCAAGAGGGGCACAAGGCAAGGCCATGTGTGTGCCCGAGGGAGTTAGCTATGGAGACTGCAGTCCCAGCGGAAGTGCCGATGGGGTCACAAGGAGAGGCCATGAGCCCCCTCACCCCGAGGTAAAAAACAGTAATCAAGCAGCTTCAGCTGAACAGTGTGAGTTCCAGGTAAATGCGATTTTAATTCAAGAGAACAGCTCCTCTCGTCTCTCTCATCCTACCTGAGCCCGGCTGCTGTGGGATCTAGGACTGGAGGCACCCTGCCCATCAGTGATAGCACAGATTAGCTTCCAGATACATGAGGGAGAGGTCCCAACAGATAAAAGGGTCTTTCACACTCGTGTACACTCACACACATGCACACAGCACACCCAGGCAGGCAATGCGACCGTCATTAACTGAGC
Organism: Myocastor coypus; assembly: GCA_004027025.1. NCBI lineage: Eukaryota > Metazoa > Chordata > Mammalia > Rodentia > Myocastoridae > Myocastor > Myocastor coypus. The sequence continues at coordinate 18,489 of PVJA010009630.1, forward strand.
CAGCTACAGCAGTAGCTGGCCCCCTTTGAACTCTTGTGTCCCCATTCTGCCAGCTGTGTGACCTCGAGTGAGTCACCTCACTGGGCCTCGGTTTAGCACAACAGCTGCAAAGCCACACTCTCGACACTTGGAAGCTCCACTTCCTAGCACATATGCTCATGTGCCCGTCCTTTGCCCCCTCACATGCCCCTCAGGAGCTGCGACTCCAGCTCAGATGGCCAGGGTGCCTCCTTCGGCAGGATCCAGGGCAGCGGCCCATCCCGTTTATGGGAGACACCGGAAGCCCTCGTGGCCCTGTGCTTCCGTCCTTCCGTTCCTGGGTGTGCAGTGCTAACCAATGAGACCATGCCCCAGGTCTGGGCCTCCTGCACTGGCGCAGCAGACGACAAGGCAGCACTGCCAGCACCCATCTCGTGGGAGAAGGAGCCCGGCCCAAAGCAAAGTTTCCGAGGAGGAAGCTCTCGGCTTCTGTGCACTTCCCTGCGTTCTCAGGTCACAGTTGCTGGAGGGACTTCAGCTTCCTCTGGACTCCTCAAGTCCATAAACATCAGGACCCTAAGGCCCCTGCAGAGCGTGGCGGCCTTGCCCAGCCACCGAATGTCCCTGCCTCTTGGCTCTTCAGAGGCTCTAGCTTTGCTTTTTATTGCGTTTCTCCTCGCCCCTGCCATGAAGCCACCAGCTGCAATTGGGGTGCTCTCCCTGCACCTGCTCCTGAGCTGGCCTCACTCCAGCAGATCCGACCCCGGACACCTGAAAGCCAAGCGCGTCAGCCTGCAGCAGTGTGGCGAGCTCACAGGCCCCTGGGCCTCCTCTGGGTTCTTACGCCTGAGTCTCAAAACATGAGGCCTCCTCTTGCCTCTGTTGTTCAACATGACCCCAGCACCCACCTAAAACAGGGGCCAACAGTAGGAATGCTTAAAGAAGAATATATTCTGAAATAAATGTGGGGGCCTTGTGGATTGACTCCACATTCCTACCAAGCCAGGTCAAGTGGAAACCCGGCATGTGGATGTGGAGGGGCAGCCAGCTGCACTCTGCAGACAGCCACACTGGTGCCCAGGCTGGCAGTAGAGGCCAGGGGCCAGTCAAGTCCTCTGCGGGTAGCCCCCTCTGTGGTACTGATTCTGTAAGTCACCAGGTGGGGAGTGGACACTTGCATCCCTCTGCCCACTCTCCTCATGGACCGAGCAGGGAACCTAGCTGATGAAACCCATCCATGGCCACCATGGTCTCCAGAGCCCCTCACCACGAGAGCCAAGTCTGCACCCTGCAAGGAGCTTGGGGAAGGCACAGCGGCCTGCCCGGCCTGCGCCCCTGGTGGCTCTTGTTGCTCAGAGCCTCACCATGGCAGGTAGAGGACAGAGAGCTGCGATGGCCTGGTGGACCAAGGCACAACGCCCCACCCAGCCCTGGCCCGCTGTGTAACCCCAGGCGAGTGCACCTCAGACCCACAACAAATAATGGAGACCCCACAAAGTTGCAGGATTCAAGAGAACAGCATTATAATACACTGGGCAGAGCTACAAGGTCATCGAATGAAGTCAAGGTCAGTCATCCCCACTTGCTGGGGCCACAGTGAGATCTCAGCGAGCTTATGGAAGTGGATTCTAACACTGAGGTAAAGGCTACGTCACTGAACAGACCCAGGAAAGAAAGAAAACCACCTGTCACAAGCCAGGGCCAGCCCTCCAGGGATGAGCTATGTAGCTGCCTACTCTATGGCCCTGTAAGATGATGCATCTGATGTTTTTCTCAGCTTCAAGGGGAGCATCGCCTAGTTAGGGAAAATAGCAATACGTGCATAGGACTAATTGCCCTAGTAAGAAAAACTCTCTCCCTGGGATGGCTCCTTCCTAACTTTGGATGCAGCAAGAGGATGAAATGTTGGGTCTGTGGCAGTCATTATGGAGTCAAGAGGCAGGCATCAGAAGCTTGGCACCCTGGAGCCCAAGGAGCCGCTCCCTCCCTTCAGATTTTGAACTACAAGAACAATTAGTTTCAGCTGCTGCTTGAGTGGCCTCTGTTACCTGAAATGCAAAGCCTTTCTTGCTAATTCCAGGGGGAATCTAGAAGTACCCTGCTGGCTGTGTCCTACAGCCCCGAGTTAAGGGCTCCTTGCCTTCGCACAGCTGCGCAGCCCTAGGATGCAGGAGAAGAGCTCAGAAGGCCTCACAGGACAGATACTAACCCACAACGCGCTGCAGGGGAAGGTGAGTGATTTCCCATCATGCAGTGCCACGTAGCCCGCCATTGAGAGAGCTCTCACAGTGGAAGAGAACGAGGAGAAATGAATGCTCTCGTGTCACTCGTAGGGGTCATGCAGAATGGCATGGAATATCAGTTTGACGGAGATCTTGAGACCCTCTGCTGGACCGGATCACACATGTCCCAGTGCTCAAGGCTGGCTGGCGGTGGCCAGGCCATAGGGCTGGAGGAGAGAGCCGTGGGAGGGACAGGGAGGGTTTCCAGGAGGTATGGAGCCTTCCAGGACGGGGAAGGGGCAGACAAGCAGAGGGCATTCCAGGCGGGCACTGGCATGAGCACATGGGCCCAAAATAGTCGCATCAGGCAAGGAGCTCTGTGCAGCCTGCGTGCAAACTGGGACACAGGGGGAACTGGTGGGGCTGGGTCACCTGGGGGATGTTCAGGTGTCCTGTGGGGTCAGGCTCTAACCCTGGCTATGGGGAGCCCCTGGGGGTTCTGGGATGGGGTGCAGGGCCCTCAGGCCTGCTTTTGACACAGCTGCTAGGAGGGCACTGGTAGCCTGACAGATCCAAGGGCAGCTGGGCAGCTGGACCAGGCCTTGAATTCTGGAGAGACAGCAGCAAGGCCTAGAGCAAGGCATGCTTTGCGCTCTACGAACACGGATACCTGGAGCTCAAGGAAGGCTGGGTTTTAGAGCCGAGATCCCTGCAGAAGATACAGAGGGATTTGGTGACAGGTGGCCACAACACCTGTGAAGTCCCGCCCTCCCACTGCCACCACCAACACCCAGGCCTGGCACAGCCCAGATGCAGCTGGGCTCCACACCTCTCTGTCCCTACTACACACCATCCCAACCTCTGAAAACCTCAGGGGACCAGGGGTCACTCCGCTGTCCCTGGTTGTCCTTGCCTTCAGCCCCAGGAAGGCCAACTCCTGGGGGAGGAGGGAACACGAAAGAGGCCAGAGGTCACAGAACAATCTAACTACTCTTTGAGCCCTTGATCCTGGCTAGCAGGCCAACAGGCCCCAGGAGGCCACTCAGTCTCACCGGCGGCCTGGAGTCAAGACTCAGGCAGCGGCCAGGGCAGCCCGGAGGGAAACAGGATCCCACAGCCAGGCTGAGTTCTTCAGGCAGGGAGGTGAAGACTCTGATGGATCTGAAGTCGTGGCAAACACAGTATGTGGTTCTGCCAGAGCTGCTATCTCTCCAGCAGAGACCAGGAGAGACGCAGGCAGCGGGGAGCAGAAGGAATGATGTAGAGGCCTGATGCAGAGAAAAAGGCAGAATACCCTAAAAAGCCCCAGGTCAGGGAACAGCCAGCCACCCACAGCAGTCCAGCCTCCTCCCAGGTAAGGGGCAGCCAATGGCAAAGAAGGACAGGGAACTGGGCAAGCAAAAGGAAAGGCTTGGTCCCCTGGGCCTGCCTTGTCCCCATATGACACCGAGAGCATCCCTTCCCTGCCTCCAGAGTGGAGCCGGAGGCAGCCAGGACCTGCCCTTCTCGCCTTTCGTCCCCAGGGCTGGCGTCCCAGCTGCCGGCCCAGCCCCAGGACCCCATGACCAGGACAGGCCACCGGGTGACTGCTCCCAGGAGGTGCCCAGATTCCAGGCAGACATCTCCCAGAAGCCTCTGGCGGCAGTGGCGGCAGCCGTTTCTTTAAAAAGGCTGCGTGTCATGCTGCAATCAGCTGCAGGCCCATGCACCGGGTGTTTATGGGTGTGACGGTCCAAAGCCCCTCTGCCGGGGCTCTCTGATGAGCCGATGGGGGTCTCTGCTCTCCACCCTCCCTCCATGGTGACAAAGGTCCAGCCACAGCTTGGGGTTAGTCAGGGTGACACACAGGATGACTCTCTACAGCCACACATTTGGTAAGGACCTCAGTCTTGGTAGGTGAGGGACCTGGCCACCCCAAGTCCTCCCAGGCACCTTCTTGCCCCTCCCTGCCACCTCTAGCCCAGGCTGGAAGAAAACAGTTACTTCCAACCATCGCTAGTGTTAACAGCCCTGAGGAGAAAAACAAATGTATCAGCAGCATCCCAGGGGAAGAACTAATTAGGTGGCCTTCAGGCACCCCCAAGGGGCAAGAAGCCACACCTGGTGCAAAAGGAGGAAGAAACATTAAAGGCAAACAAGGGGAAAAAATACAAACCAGAGATAAAAAGTGGAGAGAAAACAGCGATGCCTAAGCAACAAGAATTCCAGCCGCCAACTTTTACTGCGGCCAGCCCTGTTATTCATAAGCCAGTTTCCTCCCTCACAAAGAACCTTTTGCACGGTTTTCCCTGCTGCCTCCAAGCCAGCTGCTCGCGCTGTTGTATCCTGAGTGATGATGAGGCTCTGAAAGGGCTTTTTGGGAACAGATGGCCAGGGGAGAGCTGGGGAATGTGCCAGCGAGGGCCGGGCGGACTGCCAAGGCCTGCGGTGACGGAGCGCCCGGGCTTCCAGCTCGCGTGCTTTCCCTGCCCTCTGCCCTCCGTGGCGCCAGCAGGCCTTCCCAGCAAGCGCTCGGAACATCTGGAGTCTGGGGCTGCCAGGAGGGGGGGCCCGGCGGCAGGCGGGGACCCGCTGTTCCCGTGGAGCTCCCAGGGCCGCGCCAGCAGGCCGCCTCGCAAAGCAGCTAATCAAAACCACAGCTCCGGAATGGGAACCAGGCGAGCTCCCAGCTGCAGCCCGAGGCCACCAGGCGACTTAACCTGGTGTCAGGCCTCAGTGGGCTGTGCAGGGGGTGCTCAGGGCTGATGACACCCACCCTGCTCCCCCAGCCCTGGCCACCAGCAGCACCACCAGCAGCAAGCACCTATGGGCTCCCCGCAGCTCAATGGAGCTGTCACACTGCACGCCGGCTGCTTACATAAGAGCTGTTGCTGTGGGCCACCAGGGGACAGGGGATGGGCATCGGCTGGGACCTCCGGGACAGGCACAGGCACCTTGCTGAGTAGGGACAGGGCTCAGAAGCTGGAGAGCTCAGAGTTTGGAAGCAAAGAGGCAAATGGGATCACAACGGAGCTCTGCCCTTTCCTAGCCACATAGCCGTGGCCTTCTTGTGGCCCTACTTGTGGCCTCGGTTTCCCTTCCCTTGTGTGGTGGGGAGCAGCGTCCTAACTTGTGGGGTAGGACCTGGGGTTGGTATAATGTATGCGAGGGGTGAGACACTCAGCACAGGGCTAAGCGTCTTTGGAATCATTGGACAGCCAGACGTTACACTTGCTTCTCGGCCTAAACCTGCACCCTTTGGAATTGGGAGTTTCAGGTTTGGCTGCTCACTGAGTCTATTTTCAGGGTGCAGGGCCAGAGCTGGAAGAGTCCCCTGCTGGGAGCCACCGGCCTCATTTGCCCCCTGCTGATCAATGCTCGCCTGCCCTGGGGAACTGCCCTTATCTGATATCTTCCTTCCTGGGGCTCCACATAAACTGATTAGCCATATATTCCGCGATTTCCTTTCTGGCACACACTGAGAAAGCACCAAGCCCGCCTTCCTTTCTGGGATCTTGTTTGATGCTTTTTTGTGAGAGCACCCGTGCTCTGGCTTCACAGACGTGAGGGGTGGGGATCAGAGTATAGCCGCATACCCAGGGTCACAGAGCAAGAATGCCAGTGTCAGGGCTCAAATGCAGGCTTCTGACCCCAATGCTTACATCCTGTCTATTTCCCAGCTTTGCAGCAGGCCTCCTTAGCCTAAGTAACATGCATCCTAAGTAACAGCACCCCAGGAAAATGAAAAGAACTATAGGGGAAAAAAAAAAAAAAAAAAAGAACTATAGGGCTCTCTAGAGGCAAGCCCACCCTACACAGAACCCTCCCCCCAGGTCCTTGACCAAAAGCCACTTAGCCCCTGCAGGGGCTTCCAGCGGGGAAATCCTTTGCCAGGAAGGACTGTGGGAGGCCATGTCCACAAGGTGGTTGGTAGGACAGCCCAGGGGCTCTCCTGTCCTGAGTACAAAGACAAACAACCAGGTCTTTCTCGCTGAGTCCAAGACCCAGAGTTTTCACTGGAACCCAACATGTTGGAAAAAGGGTCAAGATGCGATCCACAGGATGGCAGCACCCCCCACACTGCAGACCACCCAGGGGCCTGCAAGACCCACTCGGTTCACCTGGGAGGCTCCCTGGCTAATGATCCCCCAGCCCAGGCCCTGCCAGACTTATGGCCTAACGTGTCAAATGTGAGAGGAGGACCAGCAGCTGAGAACACTCGTCGTTAGAACAAACAGCTGGCGACAAACGTCTGTGTAATTGGAATGCCAGAAAAAATAAATTGCATCCATTTTTATGACTGGAAGGGAATTTGATGGTGGTTTCCCACCCACCCCTCCTTTTCCAAGCTAAGCTGAGGCGGAGAGCTTTGAGAGCAAATGGTATTTAAGGCAATCAGGGCCCACAGGATTGGAGGTGAGAGACACTTCCCACCCACTTTGCTTCCACGTGGGAGGTGGCAGACCCGGCTCCTTGCTGGCTCCTCCACCCACAGCCTCGGTCCATCGTCCGCACTCAGGGAAGGCTGGTGGCAGGGGCCACGGCGGGGACACACAGGGGACGATGCCTGGCCAGCACCTGGCATGTGATCTGGGCTCTGGGAAAATCAGGTGAATTCCCAGGCGTCTCTAAAGGGCCTTCGTATCCATGTAGAATGACCTTGGTGGACAGAAAGGGCGCAGCACAGGGACGGGTCACTAAGGCAGAGGAGAAGGCCAAGGGCAGATTCCTGGTACCCCCCCACACACTTGGTGGATGCCCCAGGGCAGGGCTCTGCCTCACCAGGGGCAGGTGCTCCTGAGCCCTATGTGGGCTCAACTGTCTACACAGCAAGGCACCTCTCAGGCACCCCCAGCCCACACCAGCCCCAAACCACCCACCCCAAACCAATTCACCACCTCAGCCCCGAAGATAAAAGAGTCTGTACCCAAGACATTCTTGCAGAAGGGTCAGGCCACCTCGGACCTGCTGTCACCCACCACACAAAGCTCCCCCTCCCTAGAAAGCAGCGGAGAACAGAGGGAACACAGAGGCACAGAGCTGCACCTATTCAGCGTAACCTTGCAGGGGCCCTGCCTGCTGTCCCCCCAACCTGTGAGCCACTCGAGCACAGGGACTTGATGGCCACCCACAAGCCAGGCTCTCAGGACAGCACCAACTTCAGTGGTTGCTGTTGTTGGTCGGTAGCTAAAGAAAGGGGGTCCCCTAGACTGTGGACACATCCACCCCTATGCCAGGGGCCTGGCAGGGCTCTTGGAGCTCACATATGGCAGTACAGATTTCCTCTCTTCCCCATTCCTTCTCTCTCTCTCCCTCTCCTTCTCCTCTGAGTTCCCAGGAGTTCCTAATTTAAAAACAGGAGCCGTAGAAGTATGCCCACCACCAGGTGCTCCACTGCTTTGCCTCCAGAACCCTGTGCTCCCTACAGATGTCGCCCTGCTGCATAGCCTGGGGCCGGGCCCCTGTACCACCAGGACTTCCAGACTACCATCCACAGTGCCCACCAGGAGGCCCTGGTGGAGGCTGTGGGTCTCCCACCCATCTGGGAAGTCTGAGATGGGCAAAAAGTACAGCCGGGGCCTAGGAAGGAGCAAGTCCAGCTCAATTCTGTGCTTAACACAGAGCCGGAGGGACAGGGAAGCTCCTTAGGACACTGAGCTCAGCCACTCCAGCTCGGGTCCTGAAGGAGGGTGGCCCTGGCTCTCTAAGGCAGCAGTCCTGAGTGGGACACTCAGTCAGCCATCAGTCACACTGGGGACAGCCATCTGCCCCACCACCTGACAGCCCTGACCTTTGCCCTAGCCTTCTGCAGTCCAGCCTGGTGGCCTGTCCCTGTCACCACAGCTACTTCTTCTGTGGAAGCCTGGGTAGGGGGTAGTGCAGTGCAGTGTGGCTGAACTGTGAGGGGTGCTACACTTTGAAGGTACCCCCAGTTCAGGGGTTAGAAACTTAATCCCCCAATAAACATGTGGTTGGGTGCTTGGAGGTAAGGCCTTCCAGAGGTAAGCAGGATTAGTGAGGTCCTCAGGCAGGACTGGAGCAGGCAGGGAGGCTCTGTAACAAGAAGAGACCTGGGCAGGCACATCTGCTGTTCCTGTCACTCAGAGTCAAGCTGGATCCAAGCACTCTGACCCAGGGCCTTCTCAAAGGGGATGTCAGTGGTAGAGGCAGGGTGACAGCAGAGACCCTGTGTTCCTCCAGAGCCAGTAAAGGCAGCACAGACCCTAGAGGAAAGGTGCAGGGGCTCAGCCAGCCCCACCTACCCCAGCCAAGCACAGGGCCACCCCACTTGTCCTCCATCCATGCAGACCACCCCTGTCATCCACGGCTTCCTGGCAGAGGAGCAGGCTTTCTACAGTTTGCCCCTGCTCTTCCTCACCCTGGTGCTCTGGTTCCAAGGACTCTGGTCTAGACCACGGTGTTTATGATCTTGCTGTGCAGTTCAGGCTGGCCTTGAGCTCACTTTTGTAGCCCAGGCTGGCGGCAGCATTTTGGAGTAAACTACCTTGTACCTACACTGCGTGTGGCACATTCAGGGTTCTTTATGGCGAGCACAGAGGAGAGGAACAGAAAGAAGAGAAGGGGTGAGCAAGAAGGAGGAGGGAGGGAAGGGCTGAGTGCTGAGGAGACCTTCAGGCCCCCGTCTCTGGCCTGGAGCCCCCCTGGGCCAGGCTATGGTGTGGCACAGCTGAGTCCTGCAGGCAGAGCATGATGCGGATGGCTTCTACATGTCACCACCCAGCCAGGTGCCATCTACCATCCCTCAAAAATATGTGCAGGGGGAAAAAACAATACACGTAGTGGGCTGGAGAGATAGCTTGGCGGTCTAGGCGCCTGCCTGGCAAGTCCAAGGACCCAGGTTCAATCCACAGTATCTCATGCTCTGCGAGTCACTGAAACTGGGCGTGGTGGCGCATGCCTAGGATCCCAGTGCTGGGGAGGCTCAGACAGACGGATCACCGTGAGTCTGCCTAGTGAGACCCTATACCAAATCAATCAATCTATCAGTCAATCAATCAATCAAACATTTAAAAATATATGTGTGGGCTCCTGAAACAGAATCTCAGTAAACTAAGTGGGCCTCAGGGGCCCTGGACGCAAGGCTACAAAGGGAGGCTGAAAGGGTCAGGGAAGTTCAAGCTGCAACTCAACAACCACTGGAAAACTAAAGATGTGCTCCCCATTAGGCCCCGGAAAGAAGAGTAGGGCGGCTCCCCGGGCCCAGCAGGCAGGAACATCTTCCCAAGGGCTCCAGGCTGCTCAGCACCACAGCCCAGCCTGCCAACACCTAGGCAGAATTTCTGATGCTCCCTCCTGTCGCCCCACCCAGTGTCACACTGGTGCCATACATCCCAAAGAAGGGAGGGTGTGGCGCGGCAGCCAGGCCAGACCAGGGAGAAAGAAGGACAAAAAGCGGTTAGGAATTCAGGAACCCAGACGGTGGGTGACAGGGGCCACCCAAGGCTGAGGCCAGAGATTGAGGTGGGAAGGAACGGCCGTCTAAGCAAGACTCCTAAAACAGGCAGGAGGCCTAAGGGGTTTGAACTGCAAACACTGGTCCCTGAGGGGAGACACAGGGTCGCTGGGGCATCCTGAGCTTTTTCACAGAGGAAATGTGTCACTGTGATAGGCTTTAAGTCTATCAGAGGAGGGGGTCTTCAGGGCAAAGACAGAGGGACCCCGCTTCTCAGTCCCGGCTCAGTGACCTCACAGGCTACTGCTAGAAAACAGGCCAGGAGACAGGAAAGAACCTCAGACCTGGTCTATCTCCAGTCCCCAAGCCAGACTGAGTGGGCAGGGGAAGGGTAGGGAGGCAAGGGGAAGGGGGAGGGGGAAGGGGAAAGACATTTCTGCCTGGACTCCTCTGTCCAACCCTGGAAGGCAGTTCAGGTCTAGGGTGTAAGTCTTAGGGGCTCACTACCCTAGGGGCAGGAGGCAGCAGGAGACGAGGGCACCTCTGGGCAAGCCCTTCCTGCCGGAGACCTGCCCAGTCCATGCTCTCACGGGCACCTTACCCAAAACCTGCTGCCTCCTCCGCCTCCCTATCTGTACAATGTAGCAGCTCTAAGGTTTCTCCAGGTGATTTCAGAGGAAGCCAAAACCTAGCTCTGCAGCGCATCCTCACTACCTCCCTCACCTTCAGGCTGGCAGGACTGGCATCCACCTCCCTTCTGTCTAGGATGCTGTCAGCTCCGGCCAAGCACCAGCCACGGGAAGGGCAGCACCTGAAACCTTTGGTGGGAGAGGGGCTGGCAGGGAGGGGGCTGGCCAGGGAGTGGACTGAAGCACTGCCTGCCCCTACTGCCCGCACGCCCTGGATGCCAAGGAGTTCACGGAGAGTTTAAAAACCTCCTTTGTCACAGAGCACAGCAGGGAGCCATCAATCTTGTGCTTCATTTACCAACTCCTTCTCCCAGAGGAAAGCAGGCCCTGTGCTTCCTCTATCACCCACTTGATGAGGATTTCTTCTAATTGGTCCATGGGAAATCACCCCGAGGAATGCAGCACACAATTACCACAAAGGCAGTGGCCTGAGAGTCCATGCAGGGCCGAGCTGGCTAGGGGCCCAGAACCCCGGGGAGCCACAGAGGGGCTGGGGGAGGGGAGGGCCAGGAAGGACTGGATGGAGGAGGGCAGAATCCCTGCAACCTGTGGTCCCCAGGCCTGCAGAGCACCTGCTTCCAGACCCGGACCTGGTCCCTTTCTCTGTCTTTCTCTCTCCAGTCAGCTGGGACCAGAGATCCAGACAGCGGCTATCATCTTTGCTCCGCAGTGATTCTTGACCAGAGTGCCCAAAACATCATCTGACAAACAATGGCTGCGGGCAGTCCCTGTGCTCCCACAGCAATGTCCCCAAGCCTCAGGCTTCACACGGGCCATGCCTTCTGCCTCGGATACTGTTCCTTGCTTGTCTGCCTGGTGGCCTCCGAGTCATTCTGCTTGTTTCAACTCAAGCACCATGGTCCACTAAGAGGCCATCTGGAGCTCCTTTGGGCAGGACAGTTACCCTCTACCTGCTGTACCTGGCCCTCCCCTGCCCCCAGGACACTACAGGGCAGCCCCTTACTCACAGGAAGGGCTTTCTGACTGTCCTGTGAGCTGCATGGGGACCCAGGCCACACAGCTACATCTTTATACCCCTGCCCAGGCTGCTCAGCTGGCAGCAGCACTCAGTAAATCTCTTCAGAACAAACAAATCAATGCCTATCACACAAATTAGTGCAATCATATTGCCCACAGGCCTAATCACATCCCTAGACCCTGTGGATGCCCCTCCTGTGCTATCTGTCACTCTAAGCTGGGAACTCTTGCCCTAATATGACATCCTGTCAGGAGCCATGTACGGCCCTCGGCACCAGAGCACATAAGGCCAGAAAGTGCTTCTGGGATTTAAGAGAAAGACCCTTCTCTTCTAAGTGATGAGGGACTGTCCAAAGTCACCCAGCAGCTCCAGGACCATGGCAACATCCCGCACAGGATCCCAAGGCTTTGAGGATCCTTAAAGCTGGGACCCCCAGAAAACCCCAAGTCGCTGATCTCTCCGCTTCTGTGGCAGTCCTGGGATTCATCCCTCGGCCCCGCATTCCCACCCTACCTCCCGAGGCCTGCTGTGTACCTTGCGCTTCTTGGCACGGCCCTCAGCCTGCAGGGTGCGGGTACAGCGCTGGACGCATTCAGAGAAGCTGAGGTTGCTGTGGTCGGCACTGTAGTCGAGGTCAGCCAGCCGTGCCAGGGACAGGATGTAGTTACAGGCGATCCTCAGGATGGCCAATTTGGACAGCTTCTGCCCGTATGAGTAGCATGGCACCTGGGGATGGTGGGAGACAGCGTCAGGGGGCTGCAGGGGCCTCTGTGCTGAGCATGCAATGCCCCCCACACCCACCCTGGCCTGCGGTACCTGCTTGAGGTGTATCTGGGCCCTCAGTCCTGATGTTATGATCTGTGCTAAGCACCTGCTATTCACACACACACACACACACACACACACACACACACACACACATCTCAGCTCCTCCTCATACTCAGGGTTGTGTCCACAACCCCACCATGCAGGAAAGGCGAGGCCCAGCCCACCCTGAGAGTCAACCTGAAGCAAAGCATAGTCAGCTTTTACTGTGGCGGCTCTGTCTGCCCGCCTCCCTGAGAAAGTGTCTCTTTGAGGGAACACATTATTTTTTAGCTCTAAGGTTCCATTCTTTTTTTTTTTTTTTGTACCAGGAATTGAACTCAGGACCTTGCACTTGCCAGACAGGCGTCTATGCTGCCGAGCTATCTCCCCGGCCTTCTATTCATTCTTCCAGTGACATTTATTTTTTGCTGATCAGTTGGGGATCAAAGATTAAAAACCCGGCTCCTGCCTTCAAAGAACTTAAACTTGAGTGTGAAATCATACCATCATACATAACAGACATAGGCACTTGGGGACAGCCAGGGGAGTCGGGCGCTACTTGGCCAGAAAGATTAAAAAGAATGTGATGATTTATCTTTTCCTATATGCACCCCGGACCCTACATATGCCAGGTATGGCGTGTGCAGGTGCTCAATAAATACCCACAGACCCAGCCAGCCTCGACACACTTGTCCGTCAGCCAGCACCAGCTAGCCATTCACTGTCTGCCAAGGGGCTGCCACAGGGCACAGCTGGAGCCTTGTTTCGGAATGCTCCACCAACACATGTGCTGCGTTACGGAGAGCCAGGAAGACCGCAGCACCCTTGAGCAGTGTGGCACTACAGCACTCGAACACTGCAAAACCCATCTGACCAATGCTAACCCATGGACTTCCTGTCCTTATGAGGCGCCGTCCACCTCCGTGGCCAACATGATGGCCTGACCACAGCCTCCGACACTGGCCTCCCCCTTTCTGAGGCCCTTCAGATCTATATGCAGCACCCACCTCCCTGACTAGGCCGTATCCCCAAGTAAGGACCACCCAGCGCATCGTCACAAGGGTTTGAGGAGCACCGCATACTCCAGCCACTCTTCAAGGCCCGTGGTTCCCAACCAGGGAAGATTTCTACTCTAAGAGACTCTGCTCAGGATCTGGAGACACCCTTGGTAGTCACCACACAGGAGCAGGGAGTCCTACAACACCCCTGTAGGAATCAGAGTTTAGGTCTTCAAAGAACTCCTGGTCCAGAATTCCACAGATGCCAAAGATCTCTATTCTGGGTCCTGGGGATTACGCATGAGCAAGACTGTCCCCTCAGACTGGAGGGTCCTAACTGATCCTACTTTGTGCCTCACCCCATACAGTTTTTACTAAGCTAGGCCAAGCGGCCTTCACGGTATTCTTAAAGGCACCCTCTGTCCTTAACTCCCCATTTCTGGGGCTCCCCTGGTGGGCAGTGTGTCTGTGAGGCAGGGGAAGGCTGGCACAGCAGGCCCTGGAGAGGATGGGATGGACGAGGAAACGAATGAACACATGGGCCATCTCCCTCAGCAGCCACCAGGTGACTCTGGGATGTTTGGAACTAGGCTCAAAACTCTCTCATTCCCTGAGGATGCAGAGCCAAAGCACACAAGCCTCTCTGTCACCTGGTCCAACCGCTGGCTCTAGCTCGGCTGAGCTGTGCCGTAAGACCCCAGGCAAGTGACCAAAGCTTGCTGAGCCTCCATGCTTCATCCTATTGCATAGAAGAGTGTGGCTCTAACGTCAGCAAAATCATGACAGTGGAGTGTAGCAGGAGGTCCCCAAAGAGGGGTGAGAATGACATCTGCAGCCAGGACATGGTGCCCGCTGTCCCTCCCTAGATGGGGGCTCTGAGACTAGGAAATACAGGGTAGGGTGGGAGGTGACAGAGAGACAGCCAACGCCCCCGCAGTCCCCCTCCCAGGCCTGGCTGCAGCTGCAATCCTATCCCAGAAAAGCTGGCAGGACAGTGCACATTGCCCATTCTTAGCCAGAGTCCAGAAAACTCTGCTTTATCAGCCTGAACAAATAAACAGGATCTAGCAGTCCTGGGGCAGGGAAAGGGGTCTCTGGGATCTTCCCAGCGCCTCTGCCTGCCCCTTACCCAGAGGAGGTAAAGCCTGCCTTTGGGGTAGGGTGGAGACTGGGCACCACACAGTGCTGTGGTTCCCCAGAGGCCACTTTCAAGGTCTCTCTGAAACAGCCAGTCCTGTGCACCTGGGCTCGGAACAGTTGGGCTCCAGGAGGGGGCATGGATCTCAGGAGCTGTGTGTGTGTGACCCATGGTCATTGCCCGAATGCAGACCAACAAGTGAGGCCAAGGCTGATCCAGGAGCTTCGTGCCAAGTTCTGGGCCAGCTCTGTCCCAGATTTGTCACTCTGTCCTGATGCTTCTGCCAAGCTACAGGTCTAACCAGCAAAAAAAAAAAAAGGGTCAATTGAGCTCCTGTCTCTCTGGCACTATGGCAGCTACACAGGTGGCTTATCCGCCTTAAAACTTCCCCAGATAAAGATGAATGTCCCAGGGCTGGCCAAGTAGCTCAGCGGATTAAAGCGCCTGCAAGCAGGTGCAGGGGCCGAGGGTTCGATCCCCAGGGCCTACTGCGCCAGCCTCGCCCCCAGAGCACGCTGAGATGGCAATTGAGACTGGGCATGGTGGCACATGCTTGTAATGCCAGCTCCTGGGAGACTGTAAACAAGCAGCTCACTACAAGTTTGATCTAATGGTGAAACCCTGAACACCCTGTAGACCCTTCCCTAAGAAAAAAAAAAAACAAAAAGCAAATGTCCCGTTAAGCCCTGGATTGCTCCACTGAGACCTGGTTGGAGCTGGAAGTTCCTCTGACGGGCACACAAGGAAGGTAGGTGCCACAGGGCTCTCTGGTTCCCGCTCCGACTCCCACACGTCGGGACAACAAGGGCACCTTTTGGGCATCTCATCTCTCCTTCCCTGGACCCATGGGCTTGCTCCTCAGCTCAGCCGGGCCTCCAGGCTCCTGTGCTGTAGAATACACCCCGCCTCGTGGCTCTCAACAGCCCAGCTCAGAGGCCCCAGGATGGGGCTGCCCTGCAACGCAGGGGTCATTGACTCCTTCTGCTCCTAGAAGGCTTAGGGGAGGCAGAGGGCTGCTCTGAATTCCAGGCAATTCGTATGGCTGGGGTTTGCGGCAAACACTTTTACCTGTTAGAGCTTGGTTCCCTCCATTGGAGGAGTGGGGACAACAAAGTCGGCGCACCTCACCAAGAGTCAGGGACTGCATCGAGCAGCCAAGGCCACACAGAAGAGACATTCCCCAACTTTGAGTCCAGGAACCCTTGGAGAAAGCCCAGGCAGACGGTGCTGTCTCAAGCACACTGCTGCTTTTCACCCTGTAAGTGGCCCGGCTGAGGTGGAAATGGTCACTTTCCCCCTACATAGAAACTGTTGACCCCCAGGCATGCGGGAACTGCCAAGTCTCAGCTGGTTTTGACCTTGTGGCTTAGCAGGGCGCTTTCCATCAGCAGAACATGCTAGGGGGACTTAGCTGCAGCCTAAAGTGGATGGTGGGCAGTGCCCCATCTGACCTGGGGATGGAGTGTTCTGGGCTTGCCGAGGACCCCACAGCTGTCTCCTATTCTAGTCAGAGGAGCTGGCCCGAGGAAGCAGGCCGCCTACACTCCACAGACAGCCCACAACTTGCAGGACACACTTGTGCTCATCCAACACGGCAGAAGAGCAGGTCCAGTTATTTTCAGAAGGTCCCCTGTGAACCAAAGACTCCATCCGACCCTACCACCTAAGCTGGACCCTCTCCTGGCTCCAGCAAGCAGGAAGAATGCTGGGCAGGTGGGGCGAGGGTCTGGCCCTACCCCTGGCCAATGCCTGACCTTCGGCAGGACCCTAACCATGGAAGATGTCAATTTCCTCACCAATAAAATGGGCGACAGAACACCTCCTGCCTCTAAATGGCATCTCAGTGGACAATAGAGGAAAAGTGCCATCAGGGAACAAAGCCTAGAACCCACCAGAGAGTGCAAGAGGCCTCAGACCTTTCCTTTCTGTGCCAAACCTGGCCTGCTTTTCAGGGACACCCCTAGATGCCCACTGAGACTCCTGGGCCCACAGGGTGCCAAGAGCACTGAATTCTGTCTGAAACTATTCTCTACTTGTCTTGTGAGTGTCCCTGAGTGTGGCATTCCCAGGACAAAGCCACTCTGCTGGAGCTATTCAGGGTCCTTGTCAAGGTTTATTTATCAATCTCTGACATAGCCACAAAGCCACAAGAGCCACCCACTAGCCTGGATCTCTATGGCTAAGAGCCATGGCCCCAGGGCCAGACAGGCCCACAGATAGATCCTGGTCACTCTGTAACCCTGAGCAATCTGTGGACCCTCCCTCTAAGTGTTCTCTACTGTAAAATGGAAAGACAGCCATGCAGAAATGCAAAACGGGCCCCAGAAGCAACCCTGCAATGAGGATCACTAGGCAGCTACCCTGGTGGTTGGGACATGGGGACAGGGGACAACCCTCTGTCACCCTTCTTCTCCTACCTCTGTGGAGTCCCTAGTGTAAGCAGACCTGTCTCCTATGGCCTGAGGGGATGTACGTGGACTGCTGCAGGCACCCTATAGCCATCTTTTACCCCAGCGGATTTGCAAGTGAGGATGGTCCTGAGCGGGGGACACCATGTCTGTCCCCTCTGGAAGCACCAAGTTCTCTGGGCATGAACATCAGAGGAAATTACTAGGTCCCCAATTGGAGGAGGGTGAGAAAGTCCCTGGGCTCCTTTGGTGCCTTATCTACTGCCAATCTTCCATCTCCACCGAGAGGCTCTGGGGAGCATGGGAAATTCATGACAGGCCAGATGCCCAAGGGCATAGCTGAAGAACCACAAGGTCCAGCCAGGAGCCCAAAGCCCCCGAGATTGGTACTTACCCTCTTTTCCCAGAAGTCCAACCTTCCCTGGACCCCTCCCACCTGGCAGGGTAGGGGAGGCGACCCTGCATGGCCCAGCTGTGCACACATGGCCTTCACATGAGGCAGCAGGGAGAGCTCTGGTGCAGCTGGGCCAGTGGCATGTGCTGAGGTCTGACCATCTGCCCCACACACTCTGCCCCCAGCCCAGACGCCTCTCACCCACCTGTGGCCACACAGCTGGCCCTCTACTCACTGCTGGTCCATGCATAGTGGATTTGACAGAACAGGGGACTCGGGGGCCCCCATGTGTTGCAAGGGGACAGCACCCATGCTCCAGATGGTAGAGGAGCAAAGCTGCTGAGAGCCAGGGAACTGCAGCAGCTGATCCACCCCAGGCTCTGTGGAGACAGCGACACTCAGTCGGCAGCCCACCAAGGTACCACCACCCTGGAACCTGGAGAACAACACAGACCCCAGCACAGAACCTGGGAGGCCGTGAGCAGTGACACAGGCTGCAAGAACTATGCTGGCACACAGATGTGTGCAGCCACAGGCGGGTGCACACACACTCGCCCTGAGAAGGCCTGGGCTTGCTCCTGCTTACACATCCAGCCTGATCCTTTCACAGACAGCTCCCCACAGAGGGAATGCGACTGGAGACCAAGACAAACAGTCTCATCTCAGAGTCCGCAGAGGGCGACACCCAGCACCTGGGACACTGACCCAGATGCCAGGATGGGAAGCATCTGGTCAGAGGGTGAATTTGTCATTGTTCTGAAGCCACTGAATCATCTCAGACAAGTCCCTTCGTCCTCTGGGTCTCGGTTCTCCATGCTCCAGAATAGGTTCATCCAGTCCTAGCAGAAAGTCACTAAGATCCAGAAGAATTTACTTCTGAGAGAAGCAAAAGCCATGGGCAGAAGCAAAATGACATGCGGCAGACGCTGGAAAGCACCGATCTTCTCTCTCATAGCACTGAAGGAGGCAGCTAGCTGGAGGTCAGAGAGGGCACTGGCCTGCCCATCCAAGGACCAGCTGCCAGCCCCACCCACTTCCCTCACCAGCTGTGAGGCTGCGGGCATGGGGCTTCCTAACCAAGGGGCTTTCCCGGGGGGCCAGGTGAGCAGGTGGCCAGACATCACCCTGTCATGCTGGTCCTGTGTCCCAGACTACAGGGCACCTCACAAGCTGCCGCCCCTACCCAGGCATTCAAGCACAAGAGCTGCCAGCCTAGGGTGGCACTGATAACTCTAATGGGCCCCCTGCCCAAGGTCCCAGCTGGTGTGGCCGTCGGCAATGGCCTGGCCTGGTCTGTGACAGCCACCTGACTCCCATGCCATCTCACTGACCGCACAGCTCTCCTGAACTCTAGCAAGGCACTTGGGCTCAAAAGCTAAAGGGCCCTCCCCCCTAGGTATTCAAAGTCCTTTGCCCAAATGCCCACAAGTATCAGTGTTCCTCCTCATCCCCCCGTGGAAGGAGAGAGGGCATTCTAAAAAGAAAATTCTGTTTTCTGAAATGTGTTGGCTCAAGCCTAGAGAGGATGAATAACTTTCTAAGAGTCAAACAAGAAATCAGCTGCACAGCAAGCAAAAAAACTTCACCCATCAAACCATCACACCCTTCTCAACCCTCCCCACAATCTAGGTGGGGTGGGGGCTTACTATGCCCTTTCTCGATTCCTACTTTTTCTAAGCAAATGAGCTTACAACTCCAGACCAGAGCCCCCAGCTTGTCTAAAGTGAACTTGTAAACAGTCCCCTTCTGTAGTCATTCCTGAGTTAAGTATTCCCCCACCATCCAGCTGGGTCACCCTCTGGGGAAATTCAGACCCACCAGCCCCAGAATGAGAAGCCCCCTACCTGGGACCCTGAAGATCCCAGGAAGGAACCGCCCCTCCCAGCAGCAGCCAGGTCCTTGCAGAGCTCCTGCTTCACCAGGAGGAAGGGACCACCAGCCAACTCCGGAAGCTGCCCTTGGGATGGGGCTGCTGGTTTGGCTTGGTCCTCAAGGCTACCAAGCTAGGGGTCCAGAGCCCAGAGGCAAAGTGAGTGGCCCCTTAATCTGCAGCAACCACAGGTCTGCACCTCCACAGTGCTCTCCACGTGACCACTAGCAGAGAAGCAAGACCCCAACCGCTCCAAATGCCCAGAGGAGAAGGGTCGCTGCCCGCCGCCCCCACCCCCCCGCGCCCCAGACAGATTCCCACGTTCCCCCTCTCTGTTCCTGTTCCCCACCGCGTCCAAGAATTCCGGGAGACAAATCCTCACTGCCATAAAAGTGAATGATGGAAGTGAAATCAGGCGTGCACACCGGGTTCCCCTGGAGCAGGCTGCTAGGGTGGACCATAGCCAGAGAGCTCCAAAACTGACCACACTTAGCAAACCAAGGTGCGCACCAGCTTTGATTGCGAGTACTAATCCGCGTTCCTCTGGATGGAGAGCGGACTGCTAGCCGCTTACCCGTCCCCTTATCCAGCCTACGGTCCCTAGCCCCGCACGCAGCCAACCCACTTCGCCACGGTGCTGAGACTCTAGCGGTACCTGCTTCCTGAGCGCCTCAAAGGCCGCGCTGATGGTGTGCACGCGCGTCCGCTCCCGGGCATTCGCCAGGAGCCTCCGGGTCTGCTGCAGGGCTTTGATCTCAGATGGAGCGGCTGTAGCTTCGCCTTGCCGTCTCCTAGGCGACGCCGAAGAATCCGGGTGGTTATTGTAAATTACGTGTGAAATTGACGAGTAGGAACTTTCCCCCGGGCGCGTGGGGGGCGAGGGGCGCACAGAGGACTCAGCTGACGCAGCGGGTGCGGGAGGCGCGGACAGCGTGGGGCGCGCGGGCGGTGCGCACAGCAAGATGCGGGGACGCACGCCCGGCTCCCGAAGAGGCTGCGTCTCCGGACGGCCGGGAGCCAGGCCCGGGGGCACTGGTGGGGGCGGCGGTGGCGTGGGGAGTCCAGGTCCCACTGCGCCCAGGGCGAAGCCGCGTCTCCGGGCGTCCTGTACCTCGGGTGCCCGGGCGCCCCTGCGTTCCCCTACGGAGTCGGAGCCCGTCGCTGACGGAGCCGCCCGCACCACTGGGGCTGGCACTGGGGCCGGAGCCGGCTGCAGCCGCTGGGTCCTGTCCCTCAGCCCGTTGGTGACGGTGGCGGTGGCGGTGGCGGTGGCGCCGGGCTCAGGAACTTCCAGGTCCAATCGGAAAGTTTTATAGCCGTTCGCGCGCCGTGCGGGCTCCTTGCCTTTCCTCCTGAGCTTCTTGAGGCTGTGCAGCTCCTGCACGCACATGGGCTTCCACGAGCGGTCCTCAAGCGCAGGAAGGGGCTTCATGGCGTCCCCAGCTCGCCCTTTCCCTCCCCACCGCCCCCTCGCCCCGGACAGCTGCACCCTGGGCTGCGCGCGAAGCCACGGGCTGTGCGTCCCCAGCGCTCAGAGTGTCATCTGAAGTGGTGACCGCCTCGCCAGCATTTCTGCAGCACGCCCGCTGCGCTCCATCTGTGTTTGTTTAGCCTCAGTTTACACAGAAGCCGGGTAGGCGAGATCAGTCAGCGCCGCCGCCCAGAGAGGAGGCAGCTCCCGCCGCCACCGCCTCCCCGGCCCGGCCGCCCGAGCCGCTGCAAGCGCCTTTAAAGAAACAGGAAGCATTTTTCAAAACAGCTGGGCTGCCGGCCGCCTCCTTTGTCCGCTTGCGCCCGGCCTCCCCTTACCCCCACCCCCTGCCTCCTCCCGCGCTCCCTCCCCGCCCCCTACTCAAGTAGGGGGCTTTACTTTCCCGGGAGGACCAGCAGCTCCTTGCACAGCGGCCCGGCGGAGCACGTGGCTGCCGGTCCTCTGCCTTTCCCCAAAGCCCCGAGGGGTCCCTCTCCGGCTCAGCCGCAAGAAGCAGCGCAGACTGTCCCCACTCAGGACCTTGGCTGCCTCCTGCCCAGGCCCGCCAAGGTAGAGATCGGCCACGGGGACTGGTAGGGCTCCAGACTTGCCAGCGATGCTCACGGCCTGCTTACCACGAGAGGGAGGAAACTGAGGCTCCAAAACAATGTACTTCCCCAAGGTGACTCGAGTCAAAAAGGCTGCACAGATAGCATCTGAGAGTTTGAAGCCAGCTCCCCAGGCGCCCTGCCAGGCCCGATTTACTCACCAGTGAGATGAGAAATTCAGAGAACTAATCTACCTGTCACAGCCTCACTGAGGACTGATAGCACCAGACAGTGGTGCCAGGTCTGTGGTAGCTGTGCTGATTGTTATTAATAACTGAGGCAGAACAGCTCCCCAGGCTGAATTCCTGGGTTCAAACCCCAGCTCTGCCACCTACTGAGTGACCTTGGGGAAGTCACTCAATCTATGCCATCTTCTCTCCCCTGTAGGACAAGAGTCACTGTCAAACCTTCCTCCTGAACTGTCAGGGAGATTCATTAAGCACGTATGTGTGAAGGACTCAGCCCTTTGCCAGGGCTCTGCTGCTGGCAAGGGGTACAGTCTGATTCCCAGAAACCAATCCACTGCCACCTCCTCGGAGAGCCTGGGAAGAACCCTCAGGCCAATGCAGGGCATCTCTGCTAACAGGTCCTTTCTCCTGGACACTTCCTCTTCGAGGCTCCGGTGAAAAATGCCAGGGCTCCCACTCTGAAAGGCATGCCCAGGGATTGGCCAAGGTCCAACTCAGGAACCTGGACCTAGGCCGGGAGCCTGAATTGGCCTTGGCCTTTGAACTATCAAGCCCATGACTAAGCAAAGCAGTTCATCTGTGGGGGCCGTTTGCTGTCTCTGAGGATGATAATGATAATCCTGCCCACCAGTAATGAAAAAAGTGATCTCAAATGTAACAGGACTTTGTCATGTGACTTCAAACACACACACACACACACACACACACACACACACTTATTTGTGTATTCTCAACAAATGCAGAAGGTGCTCCCAGGGGAAACTCTTCCCCAGATACCCATATCTACTAGCACCCATCTCTGTCCTTATGGCCAGTGTCTTGGGGAGGTGGCCTGAATCTCCTGCTGCTTCCCCAGGTCAGGCCCCCAGCACCCTGGCCTCGGTCCAAGGCCAGATACCACCCCTCTGCAGCTCCTCTATGGCCATCTCTCATGAGCCTTGGCCTGCCACTGGAGTTGTCGCTTGCCTGCACCGTGCACTTGCTGGACTCCCTGGGTGGGCTCTGGAAATGCTGGCTTTTTCCTTCTTCCCTGTCCCATGAATTGGTGCCCTGCAAACCTTTGAAAAACACAGTCATGTCCTATCAGACTTCTATCTGGAGACTCAGTTCCAAGCAAAGGAGAAGACCCAGCTGCCCTAGTGCTTGCTCAGCCAGTAGTAGCCATGGAGAATAAAGTTGAGCCCTTCTTCCCAGACATGTTTAAGCAATGTGAGCCTTGAGTCTAGGTATTCTCTGTGAGATGCGGACAATAGTGGCACAATTCTGAGGGCTGGGGTGACGTTTAACCAAGGCTGCACATGCAGGGCTCATAAGGGTGTCTGACATCACTGCATGGTGGCCTGAGGCATCCCGGGTCAGTGCAGCTATCCAGGCTACCGGTATCCCTCCATCTGCACCAGACTCGGTGCAGCTACAGACTGGGCTTCCCTGTGGCTATTTGAGACCTGTAAGAAGCTCTCCCAGGACTGAATGCTATTCCTACAAAGATCAGGCTGCGCTCAGGAAAACTGCATCTTGGTTGAGCTCCAAGGGCTCCACCCAGCCTGATCCCAAGCCTTTTCCTAACCCTCCCAATGCAGTGACTTCACATGTGGTGGAAGGAGAGGACTGGGTAGGAACCTCAGCTGTGACAGGTGGAGGTTGAGCAAGGACTCTCCTTCACCATGACGCCTCTCCCATTGGACAAGTGTGGCGTCCAGAAGTTGACCACAGGCAACCCTAAAAGGGACCCTCATGTTGCTGCTTACCAGTTGGGTGGTCTTATGCAGACCCCCACTGCAACACCATCTGTAAGCCTGGCTTCATCCGTCATATGGGTGTTGTAACAAGCAGAAAACCTTTGCATTCTTGAGAAATGGGGCAGAGACCAGCTGAGCAGCTCCCCCTGGTGGTGAACTGCTCCCAGGGGCACAGTATGCGGCCGTTTCCTCCACGAGGAACTTTTGCTGATGTTGGCCTGTAACGACAGGAATGTGGATTTCCCAAATTCCTAGGATCAAAAAGCTCTCCAGGCTCCAGATGTCTTCAGATGGGACAGTGCAGATATTCCCCAAGAAAACATGTTTCATTAAAACAATCCCCCACTGTAGGTTTTCTGGAGGAACACAATGGTGCCCCTGGAAGGTCCATATCCCCTGGACAGCTGACTCAGGGAATAAGAAAGAAGCTAGGAATTGAAGTGAAGAAAAAGAGTGATAGCTCAGTAGAATAAGCACTTGCATGGCAAGTGCAAGGCTGTGAGTTCAAACCCCAGCCCTGAAAAAAAAAAAAAGAAAGAAAGAAAGAAAAGAAAAAGAAAGAAAGAAAAAGATCAAGCGCTAATGCCATTAGGGACAAGGAGAGACAGCCAGGCAATGGGAATCTCCACCATTCAGGGAATTGGCCACATCCAATAATCCAGCAAGGGAAACCTATTGTACAGATAAGAAAACTGAGACTTGTAGAGAAAAAAAGTGGTCAATAAAAAGGAAGTAACAAGTGAGATTTGAACCTGGCCCAACTTAACACACACACACACATACACACACACACACACACACACACACACATGCTGTGTGCACTTCTTGAATGCTGTGCTTCACTGCCTCCTGAGAGCCCACAATTAGCCACTAGTGGCATCTGTGGGACTGGGCTCTTGGGCCACCAGCTCGCCTTGCTCCTGCAGCCCACTCAAGTGGACCTCTTGCTGTCCAGCTGTGAGGCTCAGCCCCCTGGGTTCAGCCATATGTCCTCCGGCTCCTTCCTGGTTGGGCTCAGGTGGCAGCAACACCCTTGGCAACAGTCTAGAGACCCATGTGTATAGACTTGGCACCAGGCACTGGTGTCCCTCCTGTGCTGCGGGACGGTCAGTGAGTATACATATGTGCCCTGAGTGGGAGGACCAGGCAGCGCTGCAGGCCACATCCCGTGAGTGCTTTCCTCCTGGCCCGATCGCCTGGCACCTTGGGAGCTTGTATGTGAAGCTCCACATGCCCCCAGGTAGGCTCTGTGTCCCAAGTGGCTGCACATGGCCGGAAGAGCGGGAAGCAACAGGAGGGCCCCTTCCTGGGGGAAACAGCAATAGAAGCGGCATCTGGGCAGAACCAGCCAGCGGGATTCAAAGAACGCAGTCAACCTGGCAGCTCCTTGCTCTCAGCTACTGCTAGTGTTAACCTGCAGGACTTTGCATCCAGTGAGGAGACATCCGTCCTCCTGCACCCGAGAGGCTGGCCCAGCTGTGCAGAGCCGAGCAAGCCTCGGCAGGCAGAGGGAGGTGACCTGCTGGTGCAGTGCACATCTGTTGTGAGCACAGGCTCTGCATGCCATGGAGTGGAGGCTGGCTAGACCACAGCATTCATGGGCCAGAACCAGGCCTGGCCCTTGCAGTGCAAGGGGAGCAGGGGACAGACAAAAGGAAGAGTCCGGCATAACAAGGTTCCATATACTTGTTAAACCCGAGACCATGGCATGTCCTTTCCCCGCTCACAGCCACATCCTGCCTTTCTCAGAGCTGTTGGCGCCACTGCTACTTCACTTCCCTCCTTGCATACAAGGAGAGGGGGGTGGACCTGGGCTCACCTGCGACAGCTTTGGCTAATGGAGCCCTGCAGGTGCGGTACTCTGTTTTTCCAGGACCCACTCTGGCAGCCCTGCCATTGTGGGACAGGTCCAAGAGACTCTGCTGGAGAGCAGCCTTGTAGAGAGTGACACGGCGCCATCTGTACCTCCAGTGCCGCCTCCTGGCCTGGGACATGGAGCAGGAGACATGGGGTGGAATCAGTCATCGGCCAACCGTTGGACTCCCTGGGCCCAAGCCCAGGACAGAGCTGGTTAGGAAGCTGAGCTAGAGAGGTTCTTCCCATCAGGAGTCCTCCTACTAAGGACAGGCAAAATCCCCAGCCCTTCCTTCCCCCAATACCCACCTGCAAGACCCCAGTACCACCTGTCGGACACACACTGAGGCCAGGGACTACGGTAAACAGCCCTTGGAAGGCTGGCACTGTAGTCGGAGAAGACATGGGGTCTGCCTTAAAGAAGGCTATGTCCTGCAGGAAAGAAAATACAAGTCTGACCAGGTACGGGGTGATGGATGCCCCAGGGAACGTGAGAGCGAGGGTGCGGCAGAGCAGCTGTGGGAACTTCCCGAAAACGAGGCATTTGGACCAGGCTGGAAGGAGGTGGGGTTTCCCGGGCTGAACGCTGCTATGGCTCTTCCCCAATCCCTTCCCAGCACCCCCATCCCCCTGTTTTTTGTCACCTCATCAGTAAGACCTCTCCTCACCACTGTTTGCAGTTGGAGCTCGGATCCTTTTCTGCTTGGGACCCCTATGGTATATGTCTCATGCATCACGTTTACAATCTGCTCCCCGCCCAAAGGAGATAGAAAGGCAAGTGGAGCTTGTGTCCAGGGGTGTGCAGGCCCAGTAAGGTTCCCATCTGCAGGTGGCGGGGGCTGCCTCAACATGAGAAGTCGCCCAAGAAGGAGATGCTGTCTGCCAGACTGTGCTGGGCACTCCCCACCCCACAGGGCCATACAGGCTGCCGAAAAGCAGCTAAGTCTAGGCTTCCTGTGACTTCCATCTGACCTGGTCCTGGCCCTCTGCCCTCACCTGACATCACACTGCCCTGAAAGGTTTTCCTTTCTAACAGACAGGGAAAGATGAGAGGCAGGTGTTGGCAGGACAAGCCAGGGTCTCTGCGGACTCTCCACCCCTCTTCCACACCTGTGGGATTCTGTTTCAGCAAAGAGACTATCAACTGGTTGTCGTCAGTGGGAATTTTGATCACTCTTGTTCGTATTCCTTCATTAGTATGTTTTGGGTTGTAGTTATGTAAGAATGAAAAGCACAAAGCCTAAGTGTATCATAGAACCCTGAGGTTCCCTGTGCACTTCCTTACAGAACATTCACATTTATTCCCCAAGTCCAAGGTGCACCAGGCTGGACACCAAGTGCTCTGTAGCTCTGAGTTTATGACTGGAAGTCACAGGTGTGCTTTCTTTTCAAAACCAGCTCTGTGGCCCTGGGTACCTATCTCCACCCACCTCTCTACCCAGGGACTCTATCCTAAGCCCCGTCCAATCTCATCTCTGCATCTATAAATCCTGAAGAGCAAGGAGAAGGGACCTATGGGTACCAAGCCCTTCCTAGCAAATTAGGATTTGTCTTACAGCTCTTCAGACCCCTCGGACGGCTTTGGGACCATGGACAGAAAGCAGGCCTGGCAGGCCAAGCTCCCACCCCCTCCATCCCCCAGCCCCACCATCACTACAGGGAAAGCTTCTGAGATTACGCTCATCAGGGCTGGGCTTATGGAGACCTGATTGTGCACAGCTTAACAAGACCAGGCTTGAGTTACCATCTCCTGGGTACTGTCGCAGTCCCCACAGCTGGGCTCCATGCCTAGATGCAAAACCAGAGTGCAATAACTTCTTTTTCATCTTCTTTTTTAAGGCAGAACAGCGTCCAACTCACCAGGAAAGAAGGGCCTCACTTCACTATGAAGTCTTCTCTGTCCATCTCCCCAGTCCCCTCAAAGAAGAAAGAAAACAAAAAGCCTTGGCTGTTGCTTCAGTACAGACTTCTTTAATTTTTTTTTTTTTCAGACTTCTTTAAAAAAAAAAAAAAAAACTATTTTAACAGCTCTCTGAAAAAGTCCCTCCCCCCATGGCAGCAGTCAGAAAGCATGAGGCGTGATGTAATGCACATTTATTAGCAGTGAGGAAAATTAATAAGGCACCAGCTTAGGGACAGCTCCACAGATCTGGGGACCCCCAGGGACAGCTGTAGAACTGGCAGTCTACATTCGAGTCCTCCTGACGCCTACTCAGTTGCAATTCTAGTTCAGCACAGCTGGAGGGACGCTTGGCTATCACCAAGTGTTCTGGGGACAAATGCTTTTATCACACTTGCCAAATTGAATTGATCGGTGGAAGCTGTCTGGCAAAGGATTCTGAGGCTGTATCTGGATCCCTTGGGGATAAATGCTGCAATTGACCAGCCAGTGTCTGTCATGGGGTATTCTCACCAGGAGTTTGCCATTCCTGGGATGGTCCAACCTTTCTGTGTTATTGACAAGGAGTCTGAGGCTCAGGGCCCAACCCTTGTAGGGATTCACCTGGCCTCCTTAGGAATCTGGCTACAGTTGGTAAATGGCAGTTGACTTAAACATCTCAGGACTCAAGATGTCAGGGCTGAAGACTATTTTCCAAGAAGCCAAGACACACTACTGGCTTTGGTTAACCTGGTTAATTGCCTGTGTTCCAGAAATAACTGGTAGATCAGTTGTCTCATGGAATTAACCAGTCAGCTCAAGCAGCACAGGTGATGCAACCGGCCCAGTAAGCTGCCAGGTCAGTCACCCGACGCTAGTGGTCAGTCTGGAGGAAAAGGATACAAGGGTGAGACTAACAGATTCATTGCTCGCAGGCCAATAAGTCACCCCAGTGGCTGATGGAGCTGTTCTGATCTGCAGGTCACTACCCAGTAAGCTTAGGTCAAGCCAGTCTTGCCATCCAACCTTGACCCACCCTCACATCCTGCCCTCCCAGCCCACCTGTTTCACCCCTCAGTGGTGTGCCAGACATCTTGGCAAGCTCCCCTCATCCCACCCCTGCAGGCCGGTCCTGCCACCTTGGGTTCCCCCACTTCCATCTGCTATAGTTCAAGGGCTATCTAAGCCCCTCCTCTTTTTAAAAATGAGGAAACTGGGGCCAAAGAAGGGAAAGCACTCTTGCCACCACACAGGAGGCAGTGCTAGCTCTCTTGGCCCCAACTTCAAGGTCGTGCTGGGCAAATCGACTCCGTGTGCTTCACTCCTGTTGCATGCACAAGGGCCGCACGGATAGAAGGAGTGACCAGACTATGTAGCATGTATGTGCTTTCAAAGCGACACATTCCTATGAGCCCCCCACAGAACACTCCCGCTTGATTCAAACACTGTATTCTATCCTTGTTGCCACTTCCTGAGGCAGTCCTGGGAGTCCTCTTCCATGAGTGTCTTTACAAGGTGTGAGCAAATCTACAGGAAGTGCAGCCCGTGGAAACATCGCAGCGCATCCTCACCCACCTCACTCACCGGCTCTGGCTGGCCTCCAAAGTCAGAAGGATCATGAAAGGTAACGTGGAGGGCCTCCCGAGTGACTCTCTTTCAGGAAGGAGCAATTATCTGCATTTGGGCTGAACCTGACCCTATGTCCGTGTATTATTACATACACAGCTGGCCAGAGCTTTTCCTTATCCTTTCAACTGACTTTAAGCAACGAATATCAGTGTAGCCCAGGTGCTAGTGGCAGTCTTTAAAGACAGCAGCCCGTAATCTCAGCACTCGGGAGGCTGAGGCAGGAGGATTGGTGCGAGTTCGAGACCAGCCTGGGCTACAAAAGTGAGCTCAGGACCAGCCTCAACTGCATAGCAAGACCCTGTCTCAAAAAAAAAGACAAAAAATAAAATAAAATAAAATAAAAAAATAAAGACAGCAGCCCGTGTTTCCCTGGGTCCCCCCCTCCCCCCCTCACTTCCATTGTTCCCTTGTGTAAGCCAGGGTAAGAAGTAATAAGGAGCCAAAGCTCCACCCTATGGGCAGGGAGATAGAAGCAGTGACTTCCTGGGGCTTGAAAGATCACACATCAGAACTAAAGGGCCACCCTGCAGCGTTAGATACTATCTCAATGGTGTTACTCAGATTATTCGTTCTGCAGAGGTGATTCCGGGCCTCCTACCTAGCCAGGTTCACAGCACTCACCTGCTCTCCTCCCACCCCATCCCCCACCCCACCCCACCCCCCACCCTTCTCACAGTCACTCATCAACCAATTAATAAAATCTGGATTCAGCCCTGGGTTGAGGCCTTTGTTCTGGATAGCCATCATCATGGCTGGACTTCGGACCCCTTCGCTGCCCATAACTACAAATATGCCTTACTGCCTTTATTCTCACCATGGGTTGCACTGGAAGTGGTAGATTGGAACTAACCCACTACAATTCCAATAACTTCTCCATGAGATTACAAATATGAACTTCCTTGGCCTCACCACCAAGGAATGGGAAGCGCTCTCTGTAGGGAAAACATGTTACATGCACTCAGGACTACTAAAACTCAAAAGAGGACTTCCAGGCCTGCTTCAGAAAGTGGCAAAGAGGATGGATGGATGGATGGATGGATGGATGGATGGATGGATGGATGGATGGATAAGTGCATTTAAAGTGAAGGGAGGAGATTTTTAAGTAAAGGGAATTAATTGCAATGTGTCTTTTACTGCTACAATTTTTAAAATTTCTTTTAACATTCATTGTATGTTTTATTTTTTTTATTTATTTTTTTTAATTTTTTTTTTTTTATTATTATTGTTTCAGAACCTTTGTTTATTCACTCATTTTTATGGCCAGCTCAGCCCGCCCCGAGGGCAGGGCTGGTGCAGCATGTGGTGCCAGGTATCGAACTGCGGTCCCTGAAGCTGCCCAAGCCTCCCCAAGCAGGCACTTTAGACCACTGAGCCATCCCGCCGGGCCCTATTTTTTTAATTTAATTTAATTTTTTTGTGGAACCAGGGATCAAACTCAGGACATTGCACTTAACTAGGCAGGCACTTGTGCCCCTGAGCTATCTCCCCGGCCCCCCATTGTATGTTTTTAAATCACTCTTCATGGTCTCTGAGGATCCCCAGTGGTGGGTATCCCCAGAGGAAAAGCCTGGGGTGGCACAGAACATGGCACATGAAAAGGGGGACATTGGCCACTGGTGAGGGGGCCAGGCTGCAGGAGAGGACAAATGTGGTGTGGCACATGGAGGTCCTGCCTGGGGTCCAGCCACCAGCGCCCTCAGGGGGTGAAGTGAGGTGCACTATCTATCTGCTCTGTGCACACTTGGCGTGCTGAGCCTTGGAAACCCATAGCACTCCCCGCCTTGAATTGACCAGTGCTCCAGCCGGACGGCCAGGCGAGCTTCACCCAAGGAACTTGGTCCTGAGTGGCGGCAACTGAGAGCTCACTGCAGGGGGACAGCCCTGAGCTCAGATCGGCAGAGTTTCCTGATCTTGCTGGTCTTTCATTTCCCTGGCCATCTTTGAAAGACTGCTGCCCTGCAAGGGGTCGGGGTGAGAGTGAAAGGAGGTTGCTGGTGGCCACAGGGCTTGGAGCGTGGTAGCCACTCCCAGGGTCCTGAGCACGTCTCCTTTCTGCTCAGTGCCATGGTATGCATGCTTCGGAGCCTCCTCCAGGAAGCCTTCTCTGAGCACCCTAACCATTCCTTCGTCTTGCTCTGGAAAA
Organism: Myocastor coypus; assembly: GCA_004027025.1. Taxonomy (NCBI): domain Eukaryota; kingdom Metazoa; phylum Chordata; class Mammalia; order Rodentia; family Myocastoridae; genus Myocastor; species Myocastor coypus. The sequence continues at coordinate 48,877 of PVJA010009630.1, forward strand.
CTTCCAGCTGGCCTGGATTCTGTACTGAAAGCCTTCTTTCTCCGGAGAGCCCAGGAGTGGGGAGCTTGGGTGGTCTGTACCCCCCCCAGCTCTAGCAGCAGATCCGGTGGGTGCTGTGGCTGCAGGACATCTTGGCCCCCTGGACTTACTCCTCCCACATTACCCATCCCATTCCACTGATTTTCCAGTTCCTGGTCCAGTTCATTCCTAATGCTTCTGTCTCCAGTCTCCAGAGCTCTGTGCGTGCGTGCACACACACACACTCACACACACACACACTCATGCACACACACCATGGCCCAGCAAGCATCCAGTTGCTCCTGGGCTGGCTGCCAGCAATTGAGTGACCTGCAGCTTCCTCCCCAAATCACATTCCACTGGCACGGATCTTGCCCCGCCTGACGCCAGCCTCCGAACTCACCCCCAGAGCAAACATTTCCAGTTGGCAGCTCAGCCTTGTTTTCCTAAAGCCTTAATTCAGTCTCCCTTGTAGAAAACAGAAAACAAAATGTGTGGGACCAAAAATGAAACAAAATGAGTTTGAAAAGGAGGTGGGACCCAGGAGGATAGGGAGAGGCGCTGGCTTCAAGGCACACGGAAAGTGGAAGCATGGGGCCTGCAGAGTCTCTGAGGGGAAAACACATGCCACCAGCACAGCCTTCCTCTCCTGCCACTTTGGAGGCTGTGACCAATTCATTCAGGCTGGTGCTTTGGGAGCCGGTCTGGGCTCACAGCTGCTCCCAGAGGACAAGGAGCAGAATGGGGAGGGGCCAGCAGCGCCCAGGGAGGCTGTTCGGCTCCAGGACTGGGGTTCGCTCCACAGAGGAAACAGAGGGAATGTGGCCAGCTGGATGCGAAGCCCAGTACATGAGGCATCGGGTGCTGGACAGAGTCTTATGTGCTTGTGTGCATGCATGCGCTGGTGTGCACGCTAGCCTGTGGCAGGATAAACTTTCTCAAACTAAGAGTTGCTCAGTGGAAATGTCATCACCAGACCAGGAGGGCCAAGGCCGGCGCCCAGGCCTGCCCGTGGGGTCAGGCAAAGGCCAGGTGTCGGGACAGGGCAGTGTGGCCAGCTCCCAGCCCTCAGGGTCAGAGCACATGGGTGTAGGGCTCTCCATCCCTAGAGAAGAGGTGAGTTCAGAAGCCTTGTTCAGGGCCACGGGCCTGTGTACATGCCTGTTGCACCCTCTCCCTCGGAGGAGGCCATGAGGCCAGAGAAGGCTCCGTGGGTTAGGAAGAGGTGGTGACAACGGACAGTTGGGGAAGAGTGAAGCCGGACAGCCACAGACCTGGCTGAGCCACTAAGCCGATCAGCGAGGTCGCCAGGCTCCCACACAGGCACGGGGAGGGCAGGGCACACGCACTCAGCTGAGACATCCCTCCAGGCCTGTCAGCGCCCCAGAAGGCCATCAAGCATCAGGGACCAGCTGTGAGGGGACAGTCACAGAAGGAGCCCAGCAGGTTAGGACAATAGGAGAGGCTGTGAAGAGAGTGTGAGCGAGCAGCGGGCAGCTCGGAGCACACCAGGATGTGGCCTTCTCCAGGCTGCCAGCCTCCCCACATGCCTTAGGAAGAGCCTGGCAGCCGGGCGTGGTGGCACACACCTGTAATCCCAGCACTTAGGAAGATGAGGCAAGAGGATCAGTGTGAGTTCAAGACCAGCCTAGGCTACAAAAGTGAGCTCACGGCCAGCCTGAACTGCATAGCAAGACCCTGTCTCAAAATGACAACAACAACAAAAAAAAAAAAAAAAAAAAAGGAAGAGACTGGCACCTTAAAGCAGCAGTTCTCAACCTGTGGATCACGACCCTGGAGGCGGGGGTGTCAAACGACCAAAACACAGGGGTCGCCTAAAGCCATCGGAAATCATAACTAGCAAAATTACAGTTTTGAAGTAGCCACCAAAATTATTTTTTTGGCTTGGGAGTCACCGCAACATGAGGAACTGTATTGCAGGGTCACGGCATTAGAAAGGTTGAGAACCACTGCCTTAAAGGGACCTAGCTGTACAAAGGAGGTTCAGGGCAAGGACCTGATGGAGCTGTCATTGGCTGTCAGCTTTCAGCAGCAACAGGCTTCTGGAGCCAGAATCCACACAGGCCAAGGTGAAAGACCCAGTGTCCCCCAGGGTGTCCAAATCACTGGGGTGTCCACCAACATGCACCTTTCTGCCCATCTTTCTACCTGCTGAGTCAGACTCCACCTAGCAGGGCTGCTGAGGATCCTAACCTCAGGTCGCCGGTCCAGGAGTCCTCCTGCATTCAAACTGAAGAGTGCCCACCCGAGGGGACAGAGCCAAGTTCCTAATCCTTCCCCATCCCTCATCTCCAGCTAGACTTCAATCTGCCCAGGGCCTGGGAACCACAGGGCTTTCCACGTTTCCTTCCTCACAGTCTTTAAGGAAAGTAGTTAACAAACATTTCCTCAGGTTTCTGGCTTTCCTTCAGGTTATTTCTTAACCCAAAGAAATGATTCTCTAATAGTGGAAAGTCAGCCTGGAGAAAGCCAGAGGGAGGCTCTTGGGGAGAACCTGGAAAGCTTTTCAATTAATCTTCAAATTTGCTATATCCTTGGGAGACCCACAAGGACAGAGTAAGTGTTTTTCAGTCCCTTTAATGTATTGGTTCTGGAACTGGGCAGATAGCTGTGTAGCACAAGTGCCTGCTTGGCAAGTACAAGGTCATGAGTTCAAACCTCAGTCCCACACACACAAAATAAAAATAATGTATCAGTTCTCAGAATGGTGACTTGGCTCACTAAGCCTCTTCCATGTGTCTCCCCTCCTCTAGGACCCTATGGTGCTTGAGTTTGAACCCAGGACCTCAGGCTTGCTAGGCATACTCTCCAGTCTCCAGTCCCCAAATCCCAAATGTCTGTTTTGATTAACACTGCAATTCATAGGTTTATTACAATTTCCTATAAATTTCGATTCTGTGCAGCATTTTTCTTTGCTTGTTTTCTTTACCTTTGATGTGCAAATAATCTTGTTTTTGTGAAGCAAGAGCTCCTTCATATTGGCACTGAGTCCTCCTAGCATGACCTTAGTGGAGGCTGGGGGCTTTCTGATTTTTCCATGCAAGATATTTTTGGGGGGCCAAACTAAGCATGATGAGCACTCCTGTAATCCCAGAATTCTTGAGGTTGAGGCAGGAGGACCCCTGTCAGTTTGAAGCCTAAGCTACATAGTAGGACCTTATCTCAAATAAAAAAAAAAGTTCTGGGTCACCTTGTACATTTGTGAACTGCTACCTCTGACCTGGAAGTAAACAACTCCTGGGGAGGCTTTTATTCCCTTCCACAAGAAAAGATACCTGGGGACCACGGTTGGGCCACTGTTGTGCTCAAAGACAGATTATTATCTCCCAGTTTCTCAGGCTTCTCCAAGAACATGAGCCTGGAAGGTACAAGCCCCTGCCTGTTAAAGACAGCTCTCTGAGCAGGGCGTGGTGATGCCCACCTGTAATCCCAGCACTCGGGAGGCTAAGACAGGAGGATCGATCGGTGTGAGTTCGAGACCAGCCTGGGCTACAAAAGTGAGCTCAAGGCCAGCCTCAACTGCATAGGGAGACTCTGTCTCAAAAAGACAATAATAATACTTTTTTTAAAAAGGTAGCTCTTTGGTCCTGGCCTGTCCCCCGTTCTCTTCTGCCCTCTGGAGCTCTCCACCTCTCTCGGGTGAGTCTCAGAAACTGAGTGGCCTAGGGGACACTTAGCTCCCAGAGCTGACCAACACACTAAGCCATAGTTCCTTCACAGTTCCTGCAGTGTCACCCTAAGACAAAACATGCCAGTCTAAGTGTGCAACGTGAGGGTGAAATACACAAACGTAAGCATGCAACATGAAGGTGAAACAAGCAGATATGCGTGTGCAACCTGAGAGAAAGACGTGCCAATGCAAGCAGGGGGAGCAGCGGTAGGGGCAAGACATGTGTGGGAAGGTGGGGCTGAAAGAGCACTTTTTTTTTTTTTTTTTAAGAATTATTTTATTTTATTTTATTTTATTTTTCTTGTTTCAGAACTTTTGTTTGTTTGTTTGTTTATTTTTTATGCCCGGCTCAGCCTGCCCTGAGGGCAGGGCTGGTGCAGCATGTGGCGCCGGGGATTGAACCTCGGTCCCTGAAGCCGCTTAAGCTTTCCAAAGCAGGCTCTTTAGACCACTGAGCCATCCTGCCCGGCCCTGAAAGAGCTCTTGAGTCAGCGCACACCAGGATCACAGGGGAGTGAGACTTGGCCATGGCATGGGAGACAGCCTGAGGGCCCAGCCCCTGTGGCTTCGCAGTAAAATCGCTTGCTCATGCTAGGTGTGTAAGCCACACCTGTAAGCTCAGCTACTTGGGAGGCTGACAAAAGAGGATTGAAGATTCAAGCCCACCCTGCGGGGCTTAGGGACTCAGAGTCTGCCTAAAAAATGAAAAGGACTGGGGATGTAGTTCTGTGTGAAGGCCCTGGGCCCAGTCCGCAGCATCACACAAAAAGCGGGGAAGATCACAAAAATTCCCATCTCTCCTCTTTCCATGCATATGTGTGCCTTAACGTGTAGCTCAGCTGAGAGAGCTGCTCTGGCCAATAAACTATAAGGCAAAGGGCAGGTATCCCCCCCCCCACACACTGGGCACCTACTACCCCTCAACGGCTCCCACACTGCCTGTCTCAGAGATTTTGCTGGGAGGATGGGAGGCTCCATCCTCTTCGGTTTGCCGATGAGCTTATTTTTCCCCTGGACTTAGTGCCTTCATGTGTTCCTCGCTTCTGCTCCCATATAACTTTTGCTTGCTTTATTTAATGCTTCTCCGTGGCCCAGGCTTTGTGGTTCGGTCTGTAACAGCTTCACTCTTCGGGACATTATAGTTCAGAGAAGCAAAGACTAGCCGCTGTCACTTGCCTCATCACGCCAGACCCACACTGGCCGTCACTCGGGACAGCCCTCTGGGCTAGATGCCGACCCCGGGCCCAGACAGCTGTGCAGAAAGGGAAACAAGCAAAAGGAGAAAGTGATATCACATGACAAGCCCCGGCACCTGTTCTGGGAGGTGGGCGCGGCACGGCCACCCGGAAGGGGCCGGAGTGGGCAGGCACCAGGAGGCATGGGAGGCAGGCTGGAGAGAGGGAGGGATGTTTGTATGTAAGCATTAAATCATGTCCACCTCCCATCTCCAAAATGCTAAACATCTGGCTGAAACAAAAACACTTTTTAACAGAACATCTGGATACTCGCTCGGCAGTGTGCTGCAGCTGGGGCCCTGGCAGCGTCTGCGAGCGTCGCGGGTGCGGGCTCTCCTCCGTGTGTGTAACATCACACTGTGCTTCCCTTTCCCTGAAACAGAAAACCGGACTCACAGTAGTTTACATTTTAAAAGGGAAGCTCATAGTTCACCTGACTAAAAAGGGAAGAAGGATGAGGGTGACTTTCAGGAAGGTATTAATCCAAATGCTGAACAGTGTCGCCGAGGGCGGTTTCTTAGTTTCCTGCTATCAGCTTTTTCCCCTGAAACTGGCTTCCCTAGGCAGTTCCAAAAAGGGCTACCAGAAGCTACTACTCCTGTGGTTCACATCAAAAACGTGGAATATTTGTCCCAGCCTTCCTAGGCAAAAGGCTGACATCTCTACCCTGATTGGACGAGAGGTAAGCATCCCACCGTGCCGCTGTGCCGTGAGGGTAGAGGAATGTGTGGCCACGTTGGTCCCACGCTCTGAGAACCAGGGTGGAAGTATTTTCTCTGTAACATCATGGATCCCAGCTGGGGAGCGCTGGGAAGGAGCAAAGGGGCCGAGGACTAGATTTACCAGGCACAGAGGCAAGGCTGGGCTGAGGCCTTGGAGAGCCTAACGCATGCCGCTGTTTCAGAAGAGCTCTCTCAGGATCATGTGCTAAGAATCCTGGCCTTCCACGTCCCAGCGAGAGAGCAGCCCTTTAATTCTATGCCCTAGGCACGCTGCTTGCCAGCCCCAGCTGAACAACAGATGACCCCAACATGTGATGGCTTCAAAAAGCCAACATTTAATTAATTAACTAATTAAACGTTTTCTTCCTCTCAGTTTCTCTGGGTCAGGAAGTTGAGTGCAATTTAGCTGAGGGTGCTGGCCTGGGGTCTGTCCTGGCATTGAAGTTGTGATGCCATCCAGGGCTAGGTCTTGACTGGAGGCTCCTCGTGACCTGGGGGATCGGCTTCTGGAACGGCTCCCTCTCCTGGCTATTGGCAGAAGGCCTCAAACCACAGACTCCCCGTAGGGCTGCTGTGTCAGGGTGGCTGGCCTCCCCCTGAGGGAGTGATTCAAGAGAGAGTACGCTGCCTTTTATGACGTTCTCCTAAAAATTGCACACTATGGCTCTACCTTCCATTAATTAGAAATGAGGGTGCGGTGTGGTGGTGCATGCCTGTAATCCCAGCACTCAGGAGGTTGAGGTAGGAAGATCTCTGTGAGTTAGAGACTAGCCTGGGCTACAATGCGATCTCAAGGCCAGTCTGAATTGCATAGCAAGACCGTGTCTTAAGAAAACAAACAAACAAAGCCGGCGTGGTGGCACATGCCTGTAATCCCAGCACTTGGGAGGCTGAGGCAGGAGGATCGGTGTGAGTTCGAGACCAGCCTGGGCTATGAAAGTGAGCTCAAGGCCAGCCTCAACTGCATAGCAAGACCCTGTCTCAAAAAGACAAAAAAAAAGAAAGAAAGAAAAGAAAACAAAACAAAAAAAAAAAAACAAGTTGATGAATCCAGCCCATACTCAAAACGAAGGGAATCAGCGACAGCCTTTTGAGAAGAGCGTCAGAGAGTGTTATATATATCTGCAAAAGCATCACATGAGGTAATGACAAGATGAGTGGGTCACTAACGAGGCCCTGAATTGTAGCTTCCTTAGTTCCCACTGTCTGAGGCCAAGATGACACTGTGCTTTAATCTTATGTGTCAACTATGTTTGATTGATGCTGGCTGAGAAAGAATGCAATGATTGATTACTAATGTCTGCCCTACACCAAATAATGACCATGGCTTCTTACTCCTTTGATAGTCAAACTTGTCTATGTTCAAGATCCTGCTGCGGTGTGTTCAAAAAACATGGATCCTACATGGTGAATCCTGATTAAACTGTCCATTCCACAGGAAAGCGTACAGACCCTCACCAGTGACTGGCTTAGGGATAGAGATAGAGTCTAGCCAAAATAAAGAAAACCTGGTAGAAAGGTTCTGGAAAAGCTATATTCCCCAGATAACATGACAGCAGTGAGTAGCAGAATACTTCCTCTAACAGCAATTTTAGGACATCATTCTTGGAAGTCTGGCTGCCAACTTAAGAGCCAAAAAAGAAAAGCCATGAGAATTTCTGGAGACAGAAGCAGAGCCTAAACATCAAAGGGACATTGGTGCTGGGTGTGATGGCGCATGCCTGTAATCCCAGCACATGGGAGGCTGAGGCAGGAGGATCGATGAGAGTTCAAGACCAGCCTGGGCTACAAAAGTGAGCTCAAGGCCAGCCTGAAAAGCATAGCGAGACCCTGTCTCAAAAAGAAAAAAAAAGGGGGGGGGGATGGATATTGAGTTACTACATTACCTCTTGCTTTGAGAGACAATAAATGCTTGCATCAAGCATTTGGGTTGGGAACACATGATCCAGTGCAGCCTAACTACCAGGTGAGGTAGCCCCATGTATTCTAAGTTCCCTCGTGTACCAGGAAGTAAGTCAGACCTGTTCCTTTCTTGTATCCTGGGAGACCATGACTTGATATGACTTATCACATCCTTCCTTATGATCACCAGGCATACTCTGGCACCTCATCCTGGCTTCCGAGAAAGTAAAAGGCTGCATGGTTGCCTGACTTTGGGTTAGATGAGGACCATTCCTAGAGAGCCTCCCCAAATAATCCACAGCCCACCTCTGGGACTCAATCGTAGGCACATGCACCTCAGCAAAGGGGAGGCTCCACCCCACAAGGATCTTCTCCATGACAGACCCCCTCAGGCAGGTAGCCTCCCTCCCGGAGTGCTGAGGGGCTGGGTCTGGTGAGGTGGCTCCAGTCAATTTTTCTCTTCAGTTTCCTGTGTCCCTATATCTGTGTCTCCTTTTTTCTCATTAAGGTTTTTTTATTCTAGACTGGGACATGCAGAACAAAGACTACATTTCCCAGCCTCCTTTGCAGCTAGATGTAGCCACGTGAGAACATTCTTCCCAGTGAGATGGCAGGCAAAGTTTTGCGCCAATTCCCACTCAGGTCCTTAGGGTTAGAGGTATGCCCTTCTCTGTCACTTTTCCTCTTCCGTCACCACTTCCCTTCCATGGTGTCTTCTTCCCCCTCTCTTTCCTCCTTTTTACCTCTTTTCCCTCTAAGTTTCAAATACCCTCACCTTCCTCTTCACTCTTCTCTCCAACTCCTGGGCCCTTTCTAAAGTGGTAGGTGACAGGAGTGCTTCACTCAGGACACAGCTGGCCGCCCTGTTCTCCATGCTCTGTGAACTGGTCCTCCTCCCAAGGACCCTGCCCTGCCCGCGATGTGTTCCCACCTAGAGGTGTCTGCTGCTCTGGCCTGCTCTGTGCCCCGAGGATGGCCTGCTCCCTGGGAGGAGGCAGAGAGCCAGCCAGGGCGCCAACCCCAGACAGCTTGTCCCGTGGGTTGGTGCCCAGTGCCTGACTCCGGTCTCATGATGCCGCAGTGACTGCGGTGATGCCGGGACCTGGACGCCTGCCTGGGCCGGAGCCCATCTGGCTGTGCCCTCTGGCTTCCCCAGAAGAGGATGCACTCAGATGTCAGGTGGCCAAGCCAGGCTGGGTGGGGAGCGACCACTTCTGCCTTTCATCCTCAGGCCACAGCTCCAGACTTGGCCTAGGTGGGGGAAGCTGGCAAGAGCAGGAGAGAGCTCCCTCTGCAGGGGACTTCATGAAGACCACAGTGCAAGGCCCCCTGTGACGTCCCCTCCGGCCCTACCCTCTGAGCCCCTGTGCCAGTCTTCTGTCCCCAACTATCCCTCACAGGTGACAGATGGCGCCTTGAAGACAAGCCCTGGGCTGGGGCCCAGGTGCCCATGGCAGCTGCGACAGGGCTTCGCTTTCATGCTCCTGCCCACGGCTGGGGCAGCCCCAGCTCGTCGCCTGGCTCAGTGGGGCTTAGCAGGGCTGGGACTTTGAGCTGCAAAAGGCCACATGGGAGCATTAGCGGTCCCCTGGGATGAGGCCTGGCTGTGAGAGGAGAGATGACAAGGCCCCGGGGTGGTAGGAGAGCCCGGAGCACCCACCTGGTCCTCACTCCCAGCTGGGAACTTGAGGGCAGGATCTCTGTTGGCTCCAGTCACCGGGAAAAGATGAAGGGCACCCGTCATCCCCTAGGTTGCCCCCAGAGAAGCTCAGACGCCTCAGTGGCCTCTACCTGGGCCACTTCTTGATTTTGGCGCTGGACAAGAAGCAAGATGGGGTCGACTTCCTGAGCTGTTCCCCATCATCCACCGCCTGAGCCGTGTCCTGATGTGTGACATCATGTCAGAAAGCTCCACACACTTTCCATCTGGAGTCCTCACAGCTGCTGTGGGACTGTTGCCACCCCCACCCCACCAGCTAGGGCTCAGATCAAGTGTTCACCCTGGAAGCCAGGTTCAGGGTGGGCTTAGGAAGGACAAATTCAAAGGCAACTTTTTTTCAAAGAACGACTCAAAGCGGAGCGCTGCTGAGGGGACACGGAAGGACGTGGGGGCTGGAATTCCAGGGCAGTGACCAGAAAGGCAAGGAGAGCCCCATGTGGCTCAGGCTGGGCCAAGAGTGCAGGGAGGGCTTCAGGAGAGGCCAGGTGCTCTCTCTCTCTCTCTCTCTCTGCCTCTCTCTCCCCACACCACCCTGTGACTGCTAAGCCTTTGCATTTTGCTCCCCCAGGGATGCCCTCTGCCCACCTGTGCATTCCTTTCAACCTTCGTGGGACAGCTCAAATGTCACCTGCTCAGTGGAGCGTCCCCCACACTCCCGTCTCTCCCCCCCATCAGGCTCATTTGTGCCCTGGGCAGCGCTCCCTCGGCGCAGTGCCCTCCCCAATGCTCACGGCTGTGCTAGCAGGTGGTCTCGCCGCCTACCTGTCCATCAAGCCCACAGCCAGGAGGACCTCAAGGGCAGGCCCTGGCGGCCTGGCAGAGCTGCAGCACAACTTGTCCTCTATGCATGACTGGCCCAAGGGCTCACTGACAGGCATGGGGACACCAAGCCCACCCCAGTGACCTGCTTGCCCGTGCTGAGGGCACAGCTGGGGCTCAAACATCTAGATATGAAGGAAATAAATGCATTTAAATAGGCCTTTGGCTCAGGCCTCGCTCAAGCCCCATCCTACGCGGGCCTCCCTCCCTTCTGCTTTTGAAGTTCTGGAGTTATTTGAAGGTTGGAGTAGGGAAGCGAGGGCAAAAAAACACAAGAAATTATTTGAGCATGGCGTTGCATGACTGAGACAGGAGGGTTACTGCGAGCTTGAGCCCAGCCTGAACTACATAATGAAGACCTTGTCTCACAAACACTGAATAGGGCCGCTCAAATAGCTCAGCAGACTAAAAAGTATCTGCTTAGACAGAGCTCAGAGGCCTGGGTTCGATCCCCAGCACGTCATGCTGGCCGCACCCCCAGGCGCACCCTGAGAGGGCGATTGTGCCTGGAAGTGATGGCAAGCACCTGTACACCCAGCTCTTGGGAGGCTGAAGACAGACAGATCACTACGAGTCTGATCTACTTGGAGGCCCTGAGTTCAATCTCTGCACCCACAAAAAAAGGAACAAACCCTTGGGGCGGTGGTGATAACGGGCCTAGGGAGAACACCGCAGTCTCCCTCAGCCCTGTGTCTTCTCACATTTCCACCTAGAGCAAATCAGGGTCTGGAGGACCTGCGTGAAACCATCAGCCAGGAGCCCAGGAAGATTCTGGAGACGACGCAAAGGCAGAGAAGCGGCTCCACGTCAGCGATTCACCGCGCCCTTGTTGACATGGTGATGCTTAAAAGCATTTCCGGTTCCAAAGGTTTAAATCTCCCACTGTAAGCCGGGCGTGGTGGCTCACGCCTGTAATCCCAGCACTCGGGAGGCTGAGGCAGGAGGATCGGTGCGAGTTCGAGACCAGCCTGGGCTACAAAAGTGAGCTCAAGGCCAGCCTGAACTGCATAGCGAGACCCTG
>PVJA010009631.1:7318-60258 GCA_004027025.1 Myocastor coypus
AAAAAAAAAAAAAAAAAAAAAAAAAAAAAAAAAAAAAAAAAAAAAAAAAAAAAAAAAAAAAAAAAAAAAAAAAAAAAAAAAAAAAAAAAAAAAAAAAAAAAAAAAAAAAAAAAAAAAAAAAAAAAAAAAAAAAAAAAAAAAAAAAAAAAAAAAAAAAAAAAAAAAAAAAAAAAAAAAAAAAAAAAAAGATTCAGGTTTCCCTGAAAGAAACTAATGGGAATACACATAGGAACGAAATCTAATATTTTCCTCCAACATTTCTTGGCTTTGGCATTTTTCAAGACTCACTGACACTGACATAGTAGTTCAGTTTGGAGTCTCAGTAACTTTGGACAAAAGGAAAACTAACCACAGGTCATGTCAGAAAAAGTGAAAAATTTATGCCTTCCATTTTAAAGTTCTATTTACTAAACTGTCATTAGGAATACTTAACACAACATCACAAAAAGTTTAAACTTTCCACCTTGTTAAAAAAGCAAAGAAAAAAATCAAATCAAAGTAGTGCAGGGGCTGGGAAGATAGCACAGAAGAATAAGTGCTTGCCTGGCAAGCACAAGAGCCTGAGTTCAATCCCCAGTTAAAAAAAAAAAAAAAAAAAAAAGTAGTGTAGTATGTTTGTGGCAGGCATTGTAGATTTTTACTCAAATGTCAGTCTGTATTCCTCTTATACATATGAGACCCCAGTTCTGCTTGGTGATTGGTCAATTGTGGTTCATGAGTCTGAGGGCTTTTTCAACACCAGAAGTGAAGCTAGATAGACACTTGTGGTATTTCATGACCTGTGGGAAAGACGGATTTAGTAAAAGAGAGTTGGGCAATTGTGGCCAATGAACTAGAGGGAAAGACATCATTCTTCCTTTTAGTCTTTGTGGAAAATGATATTTGGAGTTACTGTAGCCATCTTTAGACCTAACTTATATGATTTTTTATATTAAAGCCTATCTCTATCTCTAAAACTAAATAGAGCTCCAATAAATTTCAGGAATAACCAAATCAAACTGCCTCAGTTTTTTTTTTTTTTTTTTTGTGTGTTGTTGTTAAAGTCGGTTCCATGGGGCCTGGCGGGATGCCTCAGTGGTCTAAAGCACCTGCTTGGGAAAGCTTGGGTGGCTTCAGGGACCACAGTTCGATCCCTGGCACCACATGCTGCACCAGCCCTGCCCTCAGGGCAGGCTGAGCCGGCCATAAAAATGAGTGAATAAACAAACAAAGGTTCTGAAACAAGAAAAAAATAAGTAAATAAAATAAAAAATTCTAAAAAAAAAAAAAGTGGGTTCTATACTTTAGCTTTTTGGTATTTCCTAATGGAAATCGCTCTTAAGCCAATCAAGAGTTTTGGGAAGCAGCGATAAACATGGTTACACTCAGATTGTCATTTAAAAGACAAAGTTTATAATGTAATCCTTTTAATTTAATTGTGTAGTAATTTCCAGAACACTATTTTCCTAGAAGCAATTCACAGGGGTTGGCAGATTATCTCTAGAATTCATGAGGGCTGCTGGATTATTTCTAACATGTTTAAAAAACTGAACCTAAGCATACTAAAAGGGTTGAATTTAATATTTACAGAGTTGCAAAAGTGATTAGCAATGTGCTTAGTTAGCCCTGCCCCAAATATTATAGTTCTGCGTAAACTAAAATAACTGGAATATTTGCTGTAGGGTATGCTTGACTCAAATAGCATCATATGGTTTTTACAATAACTCAGGGAGGCACTGTTTTAGTACCCATTTTATGGAAGAGGAAGCTGACAGGGTGAGATTCAATAGGACCACAGAGCCAGGAACAGGAAAGCCAGACATGCAGCCTGACATGAAAGCTCAAGTTCACCACCACTGTAGTCAATCTGTGATTAAGGCATGTGGCAGACACTGTTGGATGCCTACCTATTAACTAGTCTTTTCTTCTTTCAAACTGAACCCCTACTTTGCTTGGATGACCCATGATCAAGTTAATGAGCTGTGGAATCTCATTTCCTTTTGGCAGTGACTGGTCTGAGGTGGGTATGTGACGGGCTTTTTAGCTAGTAAGGGTCATTCTGCTGGGGTCAAGTCGAGGAATGATTTTTTTTTTTTTTTTATAAAACTGGGAGCATCATTTTTTTAAAAATCAATTTTCCTGCTTTAGTGCCTGCTGGGGATGTGATAGTTGGTGCTATGGCAGCCACATTGTAAATAAGAGGCGATAACCTTGGAGGTAAAAGCCAATATACATATGGTAGCAGAAACTAAACAAGAAAAGAGGTTAGGTCCTTGATGACATGGTCCTACTACTCAATTAGCCCTGACAGTACTACAATTGAACTCTGTGTTAATGATATAATAAATGATCTCCTGTTTTACACTACTGTTTGTCAGTTTGTTTCTTGAAGCCAAAGTCATTCTAACAGATATAGTAGGCAGGGAAACTATTACAGCAAAAATAGATAATGTGAAGGGGTTGAATCCAGGAATCTCTTAGTACAGATACCTGTTTTGGATAACCAAAAACAGCTTCATCTCAGATCTGGGCATATCTGAGCAGTCCACATTCTATCTGTGCTTAATATTTCCTCCTTTGCCTTCTAGATACACTGTTGCTCTCTTCCATGAGCTTGAGGATTATACACTGCAAGAAAAGCTTCTCTCGCCTTGCCTTCCAGGCAGATCAGGTCCTGTGGATGCATCTGCAGGATGGAGGAGGGTGATGAGATAGCAATCTCCCTACTTTTTTTTTTTTTTTTTTTTTTTTTTCAGGATGATTACTTAAGCTGACTGCATGCTTTGAAGGAAGGTCACAGGCGCCTGTCAGGCAGCCCTCTCTGCTGGAGCCTGGCTTCCACAGATGGAGGAGCTGTAGCCCCAGGGTTCCACACTTCCCTTGTGGTTTCCCACACCCTGCCCATGCCTTTTGTTTCCTGCCAGGACTCTGACTGATAACAATGGTGTGAACCAAAATCAGGGCAGCTTTGGAAGCTGGGTCCTGCCTAAGATGTGGTGAGATTGTGAAGAGTTACTCATAATTAAATAAGGGCTTTCTACTGCCATCAAAGGAGGACAGGAGACAACATAAATGTCATGTCACAAATTGAAACAAAGCATCATAGCTCAGACAAAACATTTCCGACCTGAGACTGACAAGTCAGAAAAACCTACCTGGAAGAGAGGGCATCTGGGGTGAGAAAGGGAGGATTGTTAAGACATGGGACTAAGGGCATCCCAAAGACAGGGAAGAATGGGTATCAAGCCATGGAAACTTGAACGCTAAAGAAGAGTTACTGAAAAATTAGTGCAGGAAGAGATCTAAGGTCTCTTTGCTAGATGTTACTTCTTTTACCTTCTTTACAGATGAATAAACTTGAAGCAGAAATTCGACCAAGGTCACACAGCAAGTAGCATGCCAAGACTCCACCCTCAGGTCTGCTAGTTCTGAACACACCTTCTACCCCTGCCCCAAGTAACCGGCTTATTTTGAGAGTCTCTCGCTAGATTGTAACTTTTTCTTCAGAGTTGGGTTTGTTTTCTTCGACTTTGAACCCCAGCACCTAGCCCAATTTCTGCTACAAAGTCGCTGTCATTTACCATCATCAGCTCCTAAAAATTAAGCAGCATCCACCCTCTCCTGCCAGGTACTATACAGATCTTTTATATAGTCATGTATTCTTTCCAACAGTTTGGACGTTAGGTATAATCATCTTCACTTTTCAACCGAGGACGCTTGATTTGAGGTCACAAAGCAGTTAAGTGCAGGACTCTAATTCGAGGCGATGCCGAAGCCCTACCCCAACGGGCATTCAAAAGCACGTTGAGAGAATAGAAGAACAAGAATCACTGACACATTTGAAGCGATCGGCTGTCGCGGGCCACTCCAGAGGCCCCGCCACGACGGGCTGCTCCGGATTCTGCACGTAATCTTCCAATCAAAGTACTTGGGTTCCTCTGGGCGCCCCACGTAGGCTCCGAGGCTCCGCCCCGTCTTCGCCTGGTTTGCCGACCACGCCCCCACCTCGAGGAGTTTGGTCACTTTGTATCCGAGTTTCCTGGGGTCCTGCGGCGGGACAAGAGGGCCTCTCACGTCCAGCGACCTGCAATCAGCTTCGCTGAGCGAACCATCCTCTCCGCCCTCCCTCACTCTCCAAACTTTTTTTTTCACCCTCTCTAAACTTCAGTCACGCTAGTGCCCGCCTCCTCCACTCCCACTAGCCAATTATTGGTCTTAATTCTCGCGTATGGCCCGCCTCCTGTCCGTTGGGGACCAATCCCCGGCGAGAGAGTTAGTACTGGGCTAGTTCCCAAGCGCCTAGCCGGTGACGGCAGCGCGCCGGGCGCCGCGAGGGGGCGGGGCTCTGAATGAGGGATGGGCGAGGGCGGGGGGAAGGGAAGAGGGAGGAGGAGGAGGTTGCGGCGGGTTTGAAAGCGGCAGTTTCCTGGCAGCTGGGGCAGGCGTTGGTCTCCGCGCTCTGGCTCCGCAGCGGCCGCGATCGATCCCGCACCGGTGTCGGGCGCCCCTGCGCGCCCCCGACGGATTTTTCGCGTTCCGGCTCTTCCCGCGTCACCTCCCCGCCCCCTGCCTCAGCCTTTCCCGCCGCTCGGGCGCGGAGCCTGGGGGCAGTGGCGGGCGGTGACCCCGCCCGCAAGTCCCGCTGGACCCGCCCGGGGCCGTTCAGCTCCTTTTCTTCAGCCCGGCCCGCCGCGGCCCTCGCGGAGCCCCGTCTGCCTGGGAGCGCGGCGGGCGCGGCGTCCGAGGGGCGGCTCGGGTTTGGGCGGCCCGGCCCCCGGCGGGTCGGAGTCGGGGTCGGCGTGAGCCGCCTGGGGCCCCCGGCTGAGAGGGGGCCGGTGCGGCGCCCGCGCGGGGTCTCCCCCATGGTGCAGCGGGGTTCGGGATGTCGAAGACACTGAAGAAGAAGAAGCACTGGCTCAGCAAGGTGCAGGAGTGCGCGGTGTCCTGGGCCGGGCCCCCGGGCGACTTGGGCGCTGAGATCCGGGGCGGCGCGGAGCGCGGCGAGTTCCCCTACCTGGGGCGGCTCCGCGAGGAGCCCGGCGGCGGCACCTGCTGCGTCGTCTCCGGCAAGGCGCCCAGCCCCGGGGATGTGCTGCTGGAGGTAAACGGGACGCCTGTCAGCGGGCTCACCAACCGGGACACCTTGGCTGTCATTCGCCACTTCCGCGAGCCCATCCGTCTCAAAACCGTGAAGCCAGGTACCGGTCCTACCTTTCAGTTTAGGGGTTGGGAAGGTGCTGGGCGAGAGCGTCCTGGAGCGGCCGCGCCTTCCCACGTTTATCGTTCAGGGCGATCCCAGACCTCTGAAGTATGTTGATTCCTTGGCGAGGAGGAGGGGTGACGCTGGTGCTTCCCATTTTGCCGATGGGAAAACTGAACCCTGGCTTGTAGGGCTGAACCGCGTGTTGTCACCGAATTACAACCAGTAGCTGGGTTTCCTATTTATGCCTCGGTTCCCCACCACAGACAAGAGTTTTTGACTAGAGAAGGCCAGCCCTTCCTGTCCTTTGTGGGAAAGGTTCTCAGAATCTAGCTTTGTTTCTTTGGACAGGTCTGATGCATCTTCGGCACTGGGAGAAAGATCTTTACTATCAAGATATTCTGTGCCAAATGACTACCTAGTGTACTCAGAGGCTTTAGCTGCTTCAGGGTTTCTTGCATAGCAGCAGATGCGTCGGAGCTGGCAGCCTCCGTCGGTCCAGGTGGTTCAGGGTTCTGGGTACCAGAGAGGGTATAGTGTTTGGTGGTGACATGGTGTGTTCTTGGAAGGAGCTGTTGAGAGTGTGTGTTTTGAAGGAAGGTCTGGTTGCCTAGCGTAGTACATGTTTTATTGTAAACCTTTCAGTATTAAAGAATTTTTGTTTGAGTAGTAGGTAAAGAAGCTCCTGTTGCTGCCCTGATGTCTTTTATGCTAAAAAATCTGCTGCAAAGCATCTTAGTTTCTGGCATACTTGGTAGTCTCATAGCATTGATCAGACTGCAAACAGTGAGATTAGATAGTATATAGTAAATAGTCTTATGTTGAGAACATTGTTGGTCGTTTCAGTGTTGGTCAAACGTACTTAGTTGTATGTAAATAAGTGAATTATGTTCACATTATTACACATCAAACTGTTTTTTGCTGAATGTGCTCCACTAATGTACAGTGAAGCACAGTATAATGGGCTGTTTAATTGTGATCTGATCCATCCCTTTAATGCAAAATGCCAAAAAATTCTGGAGAAACACTAATCTGCTATTTCTCCCACTTTTTTTTTTTCCTCAGCGGCTCACTTTGGAAATAGCTCATTAATAGTCCTTGAGACTATTGGAACTGACAGTTTGTGATGCAGTATACACATGTGTTTATGTTGTGACTGTATGTATACATCATTTCTACAACCTCATATTTTCTTAATATATGCTATTCAGCATTTATGTATGTGAGGATGTGAGGTTTTATTTCTGTTAATTTTTAGAACTCGGGTTGATTTTATTTATTTTTTTAATTTTGATATCAGGAATCGAACTCAGGACCTTTCAATTGCCAGGCAGGCACTGTGCCACTGAGCTATTTTCCCAGTCCTAGCTGACTTTAAACAGCTTTTCAGTAGTTTTGAAAACTGTAGAATTCTTTCTTAGCTTTAACTATTAAAGCCATATGTGGAAAGACTTTGGGGGGTATAAATCAGCCTGGTGGCCACTTTCCACAATACACAACACACCATGCAGAACACTAGGTAGACAGCATTTGCTAGTCTGGGTGCCATTTAGTTCAAATTTCCTTGAGTCAATGAATAATGAAAACATCTGTATCATTGCTTTGTGTTTTGTTTTATTAATAGGGGCATGCAGGAGAGTATAACTGTTATTTATTTTTTTTAAAGAAACTCTTAAAGCTGATATGGAAGGTGGTATATTCCAAATTATTATGATTCTGTTGGAAGACTAGAGAAACAACTTTAATATTAGTCTGGTTTACACATTATACATTTTTTCACTTTTATATCAAGATTAATAAAATATTTCAGTGTTTAGGGTGTGTGCAATAGCATTAATTGAGTTGAATAGACTCCTACATTATAAGTTGGCATTTTTGTTCTAATAAAATTTTACCTTCTTGGCAACCAGAGACACTGTCCTATTTTAAATACTTAGCCAAATAGTGGAAGTAACACATTAATCACTGCAGCACATTTTGCAATCATTACTAACAGTCAAAATGATATGATTTATTTTTTAAAGATATATCCTGCATCAGTAATTTCTGTTGGATAATGTGTATGCCATCTGAGATTCATACTTCTATTTCTCAGTAAGTTGTAATTTAAATTTTTTACTTTCCTCTGTTAAGTAGAATATTTACTTAAGAGCAACATTTATTATAAAATAGAAGTTTTCATCCATGAAACAAAAACTTTAAATATTAGAATTAAGGACTTATATAACTTTGATTAAAAACTGCATAAGTATTATATCCAGAGAAGTTAAAGAATCTGTACAGTTGTGATTTATTTAGAAAAGTATGCAAATACAGGGTGCAGAGTTAAAAAAAAAAAAAAAAACTTGCTCGGCCTTTTGATTTCTTTTTATCTGAGCTTTGTGATAGAAATGCATTTTTCAGTTTAGTAAATAAGGTAGCTTAAAGTGTCTTTTGCATTCTGCCTCTTGTCTTGACCAGTAACTGTTGTCAAACTATAACATGTCATTTAGAAACTATCATAGTGTAATAATGAAATGTAACCACTTTTATAAGATGTGATATTGATGGAGAACACTCTCACATTGTCTTCTGATAAAGTCCATGGCAGAAGGATGAGGTGGAACGTAGGATATGGATGCAGCACCACTAATTCTTGTTAGCTTTCTGCATTTAATTAATTGATGCTAAGGGAAGTTCAGTCAACACCACTACCATCAACCAGATAACTTAATGAAGGTTCCTTCTGTCAGTGATTGTCTTTAGATTTGATTCAGAATTTTTTTCTCTTTCATTCTCATTATAAATGGATTATGTGTTCTGTTTCTCTTTAAAGTTCCATTCCTAATCTGAAGCTTTTTCTAAGAGAATTATTGAATTTCTTGTTTTATTAATGTGGAACGTAGCAGTCAATACTTTCCCTGCTTCTAGTGTTAACCTTAGTTCCACCTATTCCTTTACCCAACTAGTCACCTGTTTCATAATCATGACCCTGTACACTTATATTTCTGCAGAGAGAAAGGAATTTGAACTTAGTATTTTCCCAGTAGTAAAAGAAGTTGAACTTTGGACTCCTGGTAAGATTGTTTCATGATATGGCCCCATGGCTAGCATTAGTTCTTTGATTTTTACTTCAGAGCATATTCAGTTTCTAAATAGTTTCTATTCTGATTAAGTAATTGATTTTGTTCTAAAATTACTTAAACTATGAATGTGCAGTTTATTTATATAGCATATAAACGTTTGCTTCTCGGTATATCATTAAATAGGTATTTCAGCATTTGTAAGTTATGGGGATTGTACTCTGCAGATTAAGTATTGATATTAATGTAGTCAGAACATGATGTCATTGTCTAATGTCTTCCTTATCACACATTATAGTCAGCTATTCTTAAGTCTCTTCTATGGCTAGAGATCAAAATCAGTATAGTTCATTTAAATAAAAATCAAAAACAGCTTGAATAGTGTTAAGTATAGGTAAACTACTCACCGTTGATTCTGAGGTATTCTGTTTCTAAGGGATTTTTGTTACAAAGACCTCTTTCCTAGAAAAACATTACCTTTTGGTAAAGGAACATTACTGGATGCTTTTAAATAAATTTTATGATATATATATATATATATATATATATATATATATATATACATATATATATATATATATAAGAACTTTGTTTCTTCTCTTAATCCTTGGATCTTTTTGTAGCTTCATTTGTTTAATAGGTAATTTAGGATTTCAGAGATTTTTCTTTAGGTATTTGTAATATCTGAAGAAAAGTTAAGAGGAAGGCGAATTAGTATGATTGGAATACAATAAATTACTTGATAATTTTTGTTAACCTAACAGAAACTAGAGATTGGATTGTGGAAAATATCATCAAATTTTAAATTTGAAACTTTACTGTTTTTTCAAATTTTAGTGACAATTTTTTTGTTTTTCAAAAGACTAGTAATTGTAGGTTTTGGATTTGGGAGGCTGTTCACAGGCACCTTCAGTTCATACAAGTAATGAGCTTCATAGAATTTGCTTTGATGATTCTTCCTACGTCTTTAACTTTTCTGCACTGAATTTTTTTCTGTGCATCATTTTGTAGGAATATTATACCTACAACTCTAAGATGTTTAATTTTGTTCCTCTTTTTCCTAGTATATCATTCTGATTGCTTTATTGATCCTCTACTTACCCCAGATCTCTTGTAATTTAGTATGCAAATTTTATTTCCTTCAATTGAAAGAGAGCTCAGTGATTCTTAAAAATCTGATCTATCTAAACTGACAGTAAAACTTTCTGAGTTTATGAAATCAGTGTCCAGTTTTCTTAGATGAATAATGCCATACTTTGTAGCCATCAAATGCTTTGTAAATTTTGTGGGTACTTAGTGTTTTAGAAATGGGTTATAGGAGAATTTCTTTTCTGAGCCACCTTAATATTACCTCTTAATTTGAAATGGTACAAACTTCAAGGTAGTTTTGCGTTGTTTGTGATTTTAAAAAACAATGTTTTAGTGTTCAAGACTAGAATTATGCTACCATTTTTTTGGGGGGGTTTCTCTTTTACTGATTTGAAAAATAAGTTTCTTGAAGCATTATATTTTGATAGAATGAGTGCCTGGAATTTCAGTGTTACCAAGGGTGCTAAGATTGTCAGTATCCAGCAGGCAGGGGTTGTAGAGAGTCTTGTTTGTAGGGAAGAGAGGCAAAGCCACTCATTGTTCATCTCCTTGAAGGACAGATAGTGTTCAGAATGTCTTCCAAGAAAAGGTGCTCTTTTGTATTATAAAGAGAAAATGAAAAACTCTCCTGGCACACATTTGTTCTCTCAACCAACATATAGTGTTGCCAGCATGGAGTTAGCTGTGGGGAGAGAAAGATGAGTCAGGAGCAGTCTGTCTTCAAGAAGTGCACAACTTCATGGCAGCTTGATGACTCACTGCTCTGGAGTACCTGGAGGAAAGGTTTTACTCTTCTTTCCATATTGAAAAGTCTCAAAGTAAGTTTAGTATGAATTTTGGTGACAACAACTTATAGATTAATTAATTGACTGCAGGGTTTGGGTTCTCTAGCTATTACAAAAAGGGAAATCAGACATAAAGTTATCTTTTTAAAAGTTCACAGAATAGTTCCTTGTACCATTTTAAGTATGAATCCTGCATGCTGCCTATGTTGGAATTAGTTACTGTGTTTTGCTTTTGTTTTTTGCTATTGAACACCATATGTGCTAATTGGTTTGCATTAAAGAGATACATTGTATCAAAAATGGTATTTTTAAAATTCTAAGCCATTATCCTTGCTGGGGTGTGCATAGTGAATTTGTAGAAGTTAAATATTTAAATTATATAAAAGAAAGGTTTTATTCTTTTTATGGCTTGGTAGTCTCCTTGCTAACCTCTTTTATTATCTGGTTTGGCTGGTGGAGAGGGAATTGGGAAGAATTTTGGACTTATCCTGGCCCTGGAAAATGAGTCAGATTTTGGGTTGGTGAAGTTGGGGGCTTTCTCCATAATAAGAAACACAGGAAGAGAAAAGCATAAGGCAAGAATATTCAATACAGAGAGATTTACACATTGTGCTTCTTCTTAATAATATGTGTGTTGTGTATTGAAAACTTTTATATTGTACAAAAGTACAAAATTTGCATTTAGAATAATTGGAAAACAGAGGGAAAATTGTACTGTTAAATGTGTGTATCTATCATGAGTTGCTACCTGTGAGTTTAATTGAAACTTGAGATTTGTTTTCCCCTACCATTAATTCTGTAAGGTGCTCAATGCTTTTTCTACCTTCCAGCCCAAGTCACCTTATAATTTAGAGCTATTAATATTCTTATTTAACCCATAATATAGTTGAACTGATATCTTTTATGGTTAATAGGGTGATTTGAGTTGCAGTGGAAGCCTCATCAATTTTATGGGAAGGCAAGTTTGCTAGCATAGCAAAAAGGGAACTGAAATTATATTTCCTGTTAACCAAGGCTTCTCTTCTGTTGCAGTCACAGCTGATTGGCAGCTTTGCGCCTGTTTCCCTCCCACCCCAATAGGTTTATTCTGATGGAGCCACTTGGCAGCATCGCAGTGACGTGTTCCAGGACATGTCTCCCCACCAGTGCATTCATCCTAGCTTGACCAAGACTGCATACATTGTGTTTTGAAGCCTTTAATTTGAATTGTAACATATGCAAACATCTGAGAAAGGGTAGACTGTACTCATAGGTACTTAGTTTTATTGACAGATGCTAGAGATATTCTTTTAGAGACTCAGTAAAACAATATGAAGAGTTAAACTTCCCTGTCATTATTTATTTGGAGTTTACGGTTTTTAAAAAATTATTATAGAGTAGAACAGAATTGGAAAGAAAGTTTGTTTCAGATTTGTTAATAGGATCTCTTTTTTATTGCCTTGGGTATGTGTTATGAATAATAATATACTTGGCCTCTTTGCTGTGCTAGTTTGTTCTGTGTTTGAAAAAAATTAGACATGTAATTTTTTTTTTTTTTTAGAAAAGGTTGTGAGAGGCTACACTGTATCTTACTGTTTGGTTTGGGAATCATATATGATGATGAAAAATGTTTTTTACTATCCAAAATAGTTTTGTGAAATGAAAACATAATATCCTACAAGTAAGGAAGAAAGAGATTTTTGGTTTATTTTTTGTAGTTAAGCACAGATAAGTTAAGTCGGATTTGTTTTTTCTTCCAATAAAACAGCATTTAGAAATCTACTTTATCTGAGCCAATATCAATTAAAAAATTTATCACGTCTATACCCTGTGCTCTGTATAACTTTTATGAGGACAACAATATGCAATGTGTCAATTATTGCGAGTGTGCTAGTAACATGTTTTGAAACTGTCATATTGTTATCTTATTAAAAGTTAAAAAAAAAAAAAAGAAATCTACTTTAATGGAGTAGTCCTTGGGAGATTATACTTAGATATAGTATGCTAGTTTGCAGTAGGTATCTTATAGTATATATCTCAGATCCAGGAGGAAAATGAAAAGAAAAAAAATCCTAATTTCTCTTTCCTCCTGTGAGAATTCTGTGGCAAGATAAACTTTACTGAGGTTAATTTAGGCAGAGAAGAAACTTACTGATATACCCCCCATGAAAATCCAAGCATAGAGCAGTAACAGCTGCGTTCTTGTTCTAAGTTGAAGTCATCAGGACTATTATAGTTCTTGGTTCTCTTGTCTCCCAAGTAGTCTTCTTTCTCAGCTACACTCTCTTAGTGTAGGAGGAAAGATAGGTCTGAATCCAAGTCATAAGAGACCCTTGAATGTCTTTTTTCTGGTGTCCAGTAACAGGGCCAGTTCTGTGGATAGCGTGCAGTGAGGTACAGCACCGTGATTGGTTAGGCCTGGATGACATGTCCATTCTCAAAGCTAGGTAGATAAGACACAGTGTTATTAATAGCTGTATTGGAATGCAGGAAGATAAGGAAAGGGCAGTTGCTCAAAGAAAGGATTAGTAAGAAGGTAACACTATGGAAAATAACCTCTTTTGAAACATTTAATCTCTTCTACTTTGAAGTCAATAGCAATACTTAGTTGTCGTAGAACTATCATTTTCAAGACAAAAACAAAAACAAAAACAAAAACAAAAACAACAACAAAAAAAACCCAGGCTGTAGACCAAACCTGAGTGCTGGTTTTATATAGTGTTTTACTCAAATATTAACATATTTGATATTATCTAGAAACTGATTTTTGTTATAAAATTAGATGTTTAAAAATTTGAGATGTTGATAGGTTGATTGGCACAATTTAAAAGTACTACTTACAGTTTTTCATTATTATTATTATTTTTTTTAAGCATTGAGAGTCTCTAATGTTACTTGTTTTTAGATAAATAGGATACTTTGGAGGAACATTTAATTATCTTGGCATTGAGAAAATGATTATTAGTGTAGTTTAGCAATGAAGTTTTTAAACTCACCTACCATTTTGAAAATGAAATTCTAAGCTAATTGCTTCATGGGGTGTTTTGTTTTTAAAACAGTGATCTTTTAAAACATAAACTGAGACAGCCTCATTATTGTATTATTTCTAAGGGCTCCATAATAATACCTTTTAACTATGATCTCATAGAAGTTCTACATAAAGGACCTGCCTCACTGACTCCTAACTTTGACACACTAGTTAAGTGTGGTGGAATGTGGTACCTGTTTAATCACCAAAAAAGCTATTTGGTAAACATAACAGGATAAAATCTGACCTCTTTTGTTAACTTTTTTCCTGCTTCCTCTGAGAGAACAGAAGTACTCTGAGTAGAAGTGGAGAGTTAAAGAGTGAGGTGGGTGGGGCTGGGGAGATAGCTCAGAGGTTGGTCTAAGCGCCTGCCTGGCAAGCCCAAGGACTAGGGTTCCATTCCTGGTACCACATAGCATGTCAACCCCCAAAACCAGGCGTAGTGCCAACGTGCCTGTAATCCCAGTTATGGGGAGGCTGAAACTAGACGATCACTACAGATTTGAGCTGTGTAGCAAGACTTTGTACCAAATAAATAAGTAAACAAACAAACAGATTTTTAAAAAAGAGTGAGGTGGGTGCTCTGAGTATTATTTCACACTATTTTAAAATTCTGATTACTGGGGCCAGTGAGATCTCAGTGATGTAAAGCACCTGCTTAGGCAAGTTTAGGCAGCCACAGGGGACCATGGTTCAATTTCTGTACCACATAGGGCTCCAGCTCTGCCCTCAGAGTGGGCTGAGCCAGCCAAAAAAAAAAAAAAAAAAAAAAAAAGAACTATATATATATATATATTTAAAATTTTAATACCAACTTTCAGTTTATTTATAAAACACACTTATAGCTATTTTGTTAGTATCATGTAATAATTGAATCTGTAGTAAATATTAAATTTTGGGAGGTTATTTGTAAATATGAGTAGAATTATTATATATAAAAATGAACATGCAGGACATTGTGTGTGATTTCCAATAATACTTATGGTAAGGACTTTGTACTTTTAGATCCTTTTATTCTACTTGGAAAATTACTGCTTTTCCTGCAAAAGCCAATAATGATTATGCTTCTTCAATATTTTACATATATTAGTTAAGCCATAAAATCTGCTAATATATTCTTCTTTACCTCTACTCACAGAGCTATCTTAACCCATCTTAGTAGCTTTTGGCAGAACACTTTGTCAAAATATTATTAATTTTAGCTAATTATTCTATTCACTGATTTCAGTATTTAATTTAGGATGGAATGCACATGCTAATGAAAATTTTAATTTTCTTGGAATAGAGTTAGATTTGCTAAGCCAAGCTATCTTACAATGTAATTCTGATGGTTAAAATGACAAGTTGTACTCCTTTTGGTTACAACCACAAGTTCAAACCACCTTGATCTAGTGGGAATATTTTGACTTGGGAACTTGTTGTGAGTGCTAGCTGTCATTTACCAAGTTATAACTATATTACCCACACATTTTGCCCCCTTCTCATTGTTTATAAGGATGTATATGTTGGCATTTTGTAAAGAAATTGGTTAAATATTTATATATGAAGAAACTGGGGTTCAGAAAAGTTAACCTGTCAGTTCACACAGGGAGAACTATGAATGAAAGCTTTATGGAACCCTTTTGCTTTCTGGGTAGAACATTAATTCATCGTGTTTGAAAGATCTGTTTTTCTCTAGTAAAAGGAAAAACACTACAATTTTGAATGGTTTCAGTGGGTGTTAAAAGCAGTAAACTAGGGGCTGGGGAGATAGCTCCAAGGCACAAGTGCCTGCTGGGCAAGTGCAAGGTCATGAGTTCAAACCCTGCTCCCACAAAAAAAAAAAAAAAAAAAAAAGCAGTAAACTATTTAGCAAGTACTTAAAAACTTCATTGTGTGGTTCTGTTTCTATACAAAGTTGTGGTGGCACAATGTAATCTATTCAGCAACTTCATTATGAAGAAGTTATTCTCAAGAATTACTAATCAAGTGCAAAGTTACTCTTAATTCTTGTTACATTTGTAAGAAAATGTTTTCAGTATATATGAAAGCCTAGGTACTTTAAAGATAAGCTTAGTTGGGAAAATTGTATATTTGATACTGGAAATAATACCTTGTTCTCATATTCCCTACCTTCTTGTTGTATAACTCACTTTCCAGGTAGGTGTGTGTTAACACATTTAAGACAGGTGTCCTAGAAAATGTTCTAGTAAGTGTAGGAATAAATACATTTTAAAATTACTGAGCTTTTGTAAGTATTCAGCTTCTTGTCAAAGTATATATTGCTTAAATAAAAATCGCAGGGCTAGATAGAACAACAATTCATTGTCTTCATGCGGAACTCTCTTCTTGCCAGCTTCAAGTACTATTCACTAAGCTGGATTCTTTGAAGAGGCAGTTAAAGCAGGTTGTGGAGTGTTGCTGCCTCTTGAAGTGTTTGTGCTGTTGTGTTTCCTATTTGAGCTTAAAGAGTCACTCAACTGGTAGGAACTGTAGTGATTCACTTAATACACTTACCTGTAGATAAAGAAACTGAAACTTAGCCATGCAGGAATCATAGTGTGAACTGGCAGAGATACATTAGAGCCCAGGTTGTGTGGTTCCTCTCATTGTTTTGGTTTCTGGCATGAGGATTTGTGTAGAAAGTTTGTGAAACAAACTCTTAAACATATTCTGTCTCTTTATGACATCTGCATACTTTTGGAGTTAAGTGTGGTACACTAGACATAGTTTGTTAGACCATCAGCATGTGTGGGTGCGGTTAGAGGCAGTGGTAACCTAGAAGCTGGAACACAAGAAAGAATTTTAATCATATATGCTATAAATTTTCAGAGCATTTTTTAGCCTTACATAATGTTATTGCTTGTGGTTAAGATTTAAATTGTCATAAAAGCCATTTGCTGATGTAACAGCTGAGTATTAACGTTGAGAAAGTATTTTTCCAATCAAAGCAATTTTTTACAATGTTTTCAATAAAACTCTTAATGGATCATTGCTGTTTGGCAGATTGTTAACATCATCTCATCTTCCTCTGTGGGGTGATACTACAATTTTGAATAAGAATATCTATCTTTTTTTTTTTCATGGTCCCAGGGATCAGACACAGGACCTTGTGCTTGCCAGGTTAGTGCTTATGCCGCTGAGCCATCTCCCTGGCGCAACCACTCTGAATTAAGAGTCAACTATACTTTTATTTTCTCCTTCTGTATAAGGGATGAAGTAAGGAAAGATAAGTTTCAGGCCCAGAGGACTAGGTATGTAGTAAACTGCGTTTTGGGCTCAGAGTCCTCAAAGCTTGGTTGACCATAAGGGGGGCTGGCGTAACTGAAAGGAGATGCTTCTTGTTGGCTACAGGACTGCAGATGTCTTAGCCATGTGGAGCTGGTCACTATGGAGGACAGAACACTCACTGAGATGAGGCTAAGCTGAAGGTAGAGGATTGAGAAGGCACTTTCTGGGAGATTCTATTTATCAGATAAGACAGTGTGAATGATGGAGACTGGCTTATGCTCTCTGTCTGTAAAAGAACAGCATGCATGTAGACATGAAAAAAATCTTTTTGCAATCATTCCGTCATATATGCCTTTGCAGTATCAGTTGTACAGGAAGTAGAAAGGTATATGATATAGGGAATTAGTTATGTCAGGAATCTTTGAAAGGGCTGGAGGACTGAGAATGACTTCTAGGATACCTTGAAACAACCCAGCGTGGGTGCTGCTACCTCTGCCAGTCAGGAAAGTGGCAGTTAGGAGGTTACCTGTGAAATGCCACTGCAGCTGTGATCAAGGGGCTCACAGCAGCACTACCATTGCTGATTTAGCTGCTTGAAGTGGAATGCGGCATCTGGCTACTCCTAACAACTTCTGATGCTTAGGAACTAGTGACCAGCTGCTGGTCACTGAATCAAACCAATACTGCCTCTGCCACTGCCAGTAAAATCATTAATTTTGAGTATTTATGACCTTTTAAAAATATACTTTATTTGATTGCAATTTTATGCAACTTAATGACAGCTGTATTTGACAGTTGACTTTCAGAATTCTTAAATGTTTGATAATTGTTCCCACAAGAGTGTAGCTAACTCTGATGTATCACTGCAAAAACTCTCAGCTGGAGATCCTTCCCTTGTTGAAAATTCTTTTTTGTCCTAGTGCTGAGCTGGAGATTGGACATTGACTTATCCATGACCTTGTTTAGAACTGAAAGTGGCTGAAAGCTTTAGGCCAGTGGAACTCAGCTTTCCTTTTGCCTTCTACGGCTTGTTTCCAGCATCTTGTAGTAGAATCAAATTTACACCAGAGTACTAGCTCTAAAGGGGGCTGAAAAAGACTTTTTTGTTTCCCAGCTTCTACATTTCAAGAAGGCATGCCATAAGGAGGTGGATGCAGAGTGCCCCTGATTGTCTCACACCTATCTTTGTAAGCAAATATAATCACATCTTTCCCTATTCTTGGTAACTTACTGTCATTTCTGAGACCTTTTCTTTTTGAAATAGCCTCTTGGAATGATCACTGAACTCCTGGTTTTTTAACATTTGCAGTGAGTGACCTTTGTAGTAGGTTAGTTTGTATTGGAACTGCCTCGGCATCTGCTGCTGAGCCATCTATGTTTTGTCACCGGATGTCACCTCCCTGCAAACTGCAGACACACAAGGCAAGGAGAGCATCTCAACCAGAGCAGCCAACTTACAGGCTGGTTGCAACCCTTGATTTCTATGGCTTAGCTTAGATGAATGGGTACCAATATAAATCTTTTCTGGGGATTTGAACCAAGACAAAAAGGAAAAAATTTTCAATTAAGGGTAAGAGCTTCAGCTGAGAGATTTTTGCAGGGAAGCACGAGAGTTGCCTGTATTCTTTTACAAGACCAGTTTTTAGTATTCAGGAATTGATCAAAGAATACAAAATTTCAGATGGACAGGGAAATAGATCTTGAGATCTGTTGTGCAGCAGGGTGACTATAGTCAATTGTAATGTGTTGCAAATTTTAAAAACACAGTGAATTTTAAATGTTTTGCCATAAATAATGATAGGGAAGGAAGGTGATGGGTGTACTAATGAACTTGATCTAATTATTTCATACTACTTACATATATTGAAAACTGCATTATACTATAAGTATATGCATTATAACTTACCAATCAACAATAATAATAATATACATATAAGCACCCAAATGCAACAGATAGTTGTTCTGAACACAACAAAGTAAGTGGTTTTTCTCCTCATCCTTCCTTTGACAGAGCTAACTGTTGAACCCAGATCCTTGTGTTTGCTAAACATGCACTGTTCCACAGAGCAATACTCCCAGCCCAGGTGTTTTTCTTTTCAATTTTAACTTTTAAGTTTTTTTTTTTTTTTAATTGTTGTTGTAGTACAAAGGATTGATCCAGGGTCTTACTCATGCTAGATAAGTACACTACCACTGAGCCATATCCCCAGCCAGGTTTCTCTTTTACACACACACACACACACACACACACACACTCACTTACTCTCTCTCTCTCTCTCTCTCTCTCTCTCTAGAGAGAGAGAGAGAGAGAGAGAGAGAGAACTGAGGCTGTAGCCTTCAGTCAGATCTGCAGTCAGTCCATTAGGCATTCCTAAAACTATAAGCAGATATTATAATAGCAGAAAGACAAATATATATATAGAGAGAGAGTGAGGGAGAGATACTTTGCACAGTTGTCATGCACAGTTATTATTAAGGCTTAAGTTATATAAAATTATAATTAAAGCCAATGGTAAGAAATACTGGAAATTGTTTTACAGTTTATCATCATCTATGCTTTTGCATTTCTTTGTACATATTATACCTGTGTGATATAATTCTGTGATAGAATTTCTGTATCATGATTTGCTGCTGCATTTATTTTCCCAGCTCTGTTGACACAATTGGCTATGGGAGTCTTTAGCATTTATAAACTCACTACCAATTGTGGGAGTGGGGAGGGAGGGTCAAGTTTGAGAGGCCCAGGGTAAATTGTGTGCAAACTAAAGTTATGGGAGAAGAAACTGTAAACAGAGGGCCGGGGAGATAGCTCCATGGCACAAGTGCCTGCCTGGCAAGTGCTTGGTTGTGAATTCGAGCCCCGGTCCGGCAAAAAAAAAAAAAAAAAAGAAAAAAGAAAAAGAAAAAAAAGAAGTGAAACTGTAAGCAGAACTGAGCTGTGTGAACAGTAGAGAGCTGGAGAGAAGAGCCATAGCCTCCTTGTCCTGAAGTTCAAAATCATTGCCAAAACATCCTGCATGGCTCTCATCTTCAAGAGATTCAGCCCTATTGTGATTTTTCAGGTTACTTAACTTTAAATGAATGCTTGTAATTTTATTTTGTTTATTTATGTTTGCATACTTTCCTGTCATGAAAAGGAGGAAGTATATTTATACATCTTGGTACAAGGACATAGATAAAGCTAAAATTGGAAAAGAATAAGCTGAAGATTGAATAAGATTGAAGTTTCTATTGAGGGTACCTCTTTTTGTGAGGGCTACCTCTTATAAGTAATATTTTATTCTGTGACTTTTTTCATCCATAAACAATATATACTTTTCTAGAGTTGCTTGTACATAGAGTAGCTTTTTGTTGCACAAGTGTCCTAAGCCTCAGAGGCTAGTTGGGTATAGTGATTTGTCTTTCTGCTATTATAACATCTACTTATAATTTTAGGAATGCCTAATGAACTGACTGCAGATCTGACTGAAGGTTGCAGCCTCAGTTCTCTTGCCTTTGATTAGCCTCTATCTACCTATCTCTCTCCTCATGTTTCAGTTTTGTTTTCTCTTTATTTGCATTGTTTCTCCCACATCTCTGATTTCCACACTAAAAATTGACTTTTTATAGATCTTACTGGTAATTGCAGTACTCCTTAGCTTCTCAGCTTGGGATTGTCTAGTCTCTGGAGTTAGGTATGAAGCTATGGTGATACTCTCTTTTTTGTTAAATTTTGTTCTCACTTAGATATTTAGGAGTCTCTTTTACCCTAGAACATGAATTTTTTTTTTTTTTTTCCATTTCTGGATGTAGAGATACTAGAGAAGTCTAATCTCAAATAGATTATTGGCTACTTTTTTTTTTTACTTGTTGGTACCCTTGTTTAAAAGGGTCAAACTAGACTGTATTTAGTCAATCAAACCTCTTTTTAAAAGTCATCTTTTACTTATTTGTTTTTGTCTTTTTGAGACAGGGTCTTGCTGTGCAATTCAGGCTGGCTTTGAGCTCACATTTGTAACCCAGGCTAGTCTCAAACTTTCAGATCTTCTTGCCTTAGCCTCTGAAGTGCTGGGATTATAGGCATGTGCCACCATGCCTGGCCTAAAAGTCATCTTTTGGAAAAGACAATGGAAGTGGATCTTTGAAAAGCCAATATACAGCACCCAGGATAATTTCTTACTTAATGAAAGAGGGAAATTTGTGGTTTGATTGCTAAAATGTTGCAAATATAGCTGAGAAATTCATCAGCATATTTCATGTGGAGTTGTTTAGATGGGTGGTCAGGGAAAGTCTTCCAGAGAAGAGGACATGTAAACTGAATTGGATGACTAGAATTCTTATGTAATTTTCTGGGCAGTGGAAATTGTAAAATACGAAGTTCTCAGTGTGCAAACCTATTAGGTTAAAGAAACAGAAAGGCCAGTGTGGCTGGCACGTAGTGAATGGACATGAACTTTTAGATGGCCAGTAGGGGTCTGTAAGCCATAGGAAGGGGTTTTGGTCTTATTTATTCTTAATAAATAAGAAAAGAATTAAGTATAAAATTGAAGAGTGATTGTCAGGTACACAGTTCAAAATGTCTTTTTGATTTGGAAGTCACTGAAGAGTAAAAGAAGGGAGACTATAAAATGAGTGATGGCTTGAACTACTGTTCAATAGTGGCGGTGAAATGAAATGGATAGGTTTCTGATACGTTTTGTCAGAGGAACAGGCCTCACTGATTGGTTGCAGGTGAGGAAGGGAGCAGTTGTCAGGATGTCTAGATTTTTTCTTTGAGCTGATGATTACGTGGTAGCACCATTTCTAGGAAGAGTAAAGATCAAAAGGTAGAGTGACCAATTTTTCTTTTAATTTTACTTAATTATATAATAACTCATCTCTTTTCCTTTTATTCATAAATATATCTTAAGTCTCACATTAATGCATTTTCTGAGGGAAGGCTTAGATATCTTTTATTGTTTTAATTCTTTGTCTTTTTATTTGCGGGACTGGGTTTCAAACTCACCACGTTGCACTTGCCAGGCAAGCACTTGTGCCATATTGTTTTAATTCTTATTTTACAGAGGAGAAGGCTAGGGCATGGTGATAATTGTGCTCATTATCATGTCCATAGTTTGATCTAGAATCAATGTGCAGTTTATGATTAGTCTAGAACTCTGAATTTATTTATATTTTTAACTTATAACTAAGAATAAAAGTCAGATTTCAGAAATGGGAGAAGTTATGTTACAGCTAAAATCTTTGGATCCAAATTTCAAAGAAAAATATGCAGGGGATGTAGTACTCCTATTGCATTTTATTGGATCACAGAATTATTGTGGTGTTTAGAACTTGTTGAAAAGTACTTTATAATGCTATAGAGTTAAGAACATTTTCAGTTAGTAGGCCCAGGAAAGTAGTTTGAGTTTTTTTTTTTTTTTTTTTTTTTAAGCTTAAATCCTCTTTCACAAGGCCTTTGCAATTCAGTTGTAAATGTTCCTTGCATGCCTACTATGCACTAAGTTGCATGCAAAGCCAAGAGATACAAAAAAGAATGGTTTTCATATTTTTAGGGAATTTAGGCTTTGGCTTTGGTTTCCATTTTCTACAATCTATTTTCATTTTTTTGCTATTATTTATTTAAAACATGATATTGCAAGATCGCTAACAGGTAGAGAAGTGTATTTAACCTAGGGAAAACTTCTGCAGTGATAGTAAAATTCTATGCATACATCCTAAGCTGTAGAATTCAATTAGTCTTCAGTGGTATGGAGGGTAAACAGATTTTTATTCATTTTGTCTGACCTTATTTTCTGAAGAGTGGAAATCTGAAGTTTTGGTTTTGTATTTGGTGTAACTAACTAGCTAGATTTTCAGCATCAAACCTTGACTTTGATGTAAGTTGGTACAAAGATACCAGGCTTTTTAAAGTCAAACTGATTGTCTTATGTTGATATTATGTTTTCTCAGGAAATAAACATTTACAATGGCTTCTGAGAATTTGGATTTTTGAGGAAACTAATCCAATAGAGCACTGTGTTCTCAGCTTGCTGTGATTATTCTCTGCCCTAGCATTTAATATCCTCTAACAGCTCTTTCAAATCATCTTCCTAAACTCATTTCACATTAGTGCCGAATATGAATTTCTCATTACAGTCAAATTTGTTATACTGTGTTCAAAATCCATTCCAGGGGCTGGAGAGATAGCTCAGTGACATAAGTGCCAGTCTGGCAAGCACAAGGTACTCAGTTCAATCCCTGTCACCCCACTCCCCCTCAAAATGTCCAGTCTAAAATTTACTTCCTTTAGAAATTTTTTCTAGGATTAACCTATTAAAATTTTATCTTTATAATTTTCAATCTTGATATTTAAATAGTTCCATATTGTACTTGTTTAGCCAAGTCATTGAAGATTCTACTTCAATTGTAACTAAATCTTCAGTGCTTTTTTTGGTCAATACTTTTAGGCTTGAAGGTATTTTGGGCCTTTGAAGAAGAGCTTCACATTAGTGCAAAGGCTCAGGAAGGATACACAGAGACCAAAAAAAAAAAAAAAAATTTTTTTTTAAATCTGAAATTTATTCTGTCAAATTTGATGGGAAAAAGAAATGATTGGAATTACCTTGTTAGCTAAGTGTTGGAAAAAAGTATAGAGGGGGAGGAGACCATAGTGGAAGTCCATTTGAACTTATTTGGAATGTATTTTTCAGCTGGGAGTTGATTTCTTGAAAACTGTTTCAAAATCCTAGCACAAACACAGGATGGTTTTACTCAAGTGATTACAACAAAATTACTTATACTTTCCTTTCTCCTCTTCTGCTTTCTTTCCTGTCCCCTCTCACTCTTCTCTTACCCTTCCTGCTCCTCTTCCCTCTTTTTCCTCCTCTCCCCCATACTTCCCTACCTTCTTCTTTCTTAAATCTTTTTTTTTTTTTTGTCTTTTTGAGACAGGGTCTTGCTATGTAGTTGAAGCTGGCCTTGAGCTCACTTTTTTGTAGCCCAGGCTGGTCTCAAACTCGCACCGATCCTCCTGCCTCAGCCTCCCGAGTGCTGGGATTACAGACGTGCGTCACCACGCCCAGCTATTCTTTCTTAAATCTTAAGCTTTGGGAGCAGAGACCAATAATAAGGCAGAGAAATGTGGCATTGTTATCTATAGATGGAATGTGTATAGAGACTTATAAAGCACAAATTATCAAATGTGAGGTTTCTTATTTTTGTTTTTAAAATTACATTATTAGGGAGCTGGAGAGATGGCTCCGAGGCACAAGTGCCTGCTGGGCAAGTGCAAGTTCGTGAGTTTGAACCCCTGTCCCACAAAAAAAAAAAAAAAAAAAAAAAAAAAAAAAAAAAAAAAAAAATTACATTATTGATTTAACTCCCTGAAATATTTAGAAGAAGCTTTTGCACTTATGTTTGGAGGCTGGTTTGTTTGGTTACAATTAATACCAATTTGGTCAGAATCAAGTTGCATGTCTGGGATGAAGCTTAAAGCAATTGCATCATTGACACTTAAGGAGAGCTAGGACTTAGGGCTTCATGTAAATAAGATTGTACTGTAAAGTAAAACTAGTATTTGGTTCTTCCTATTTTTTTCCTCTTCTGCCACTTCTGTATTTTTTACTGCTTGGTGTTGTTTTTCTCTGTCTGCATACTGTCTCCTGTCTGTCTAGTTTCTGTACCCTCTCCCTTATTGGCAGTCCTTACCATTTGGCATTTTCTCATTACAAGCTAGGTAGACATCAGGAAAGTTATCTGATTAACTATTCTGTACCAGAGTGAGGAATTATCACTGCTAACCGTGCTTGGGATAGTTCCCTGTTAACCTCCTAGGTGACTCAGTAGAATTTCAAATGATGCTCTGGGAACTTCACATCATGCTATTATATTCTGCCTAATATAACTGGCTCTGGAGAGTGCAAAAAGCTCCATGGTCCCCAGCCTCCTCTTTTATCACATTTCTTCAGGCATCTCCACTTTCTTGCCTGGGGGTTACCTTTCTCTGTCTGTGTAACTTTTCTATCTTCTTACCAGATTCTTTTCAGTGAGAACACTTGTATTTTGTTCTTCAAAATAAATTAATTGATGAATGCCCTGTATTTTGAGATTCTTTGTAAGGACTGAAATCTGAGCTTTATCTTTTTTGAGTGTTAATTCTGTTGCGGGGTTGGAAAGGTTCTCATATTATAAGGAGATCCAGCATCTAGATTTTGTTTATTGATCTTAACTTTGAATTCCAGTCCTGCAACAATCCTATTTTTCAGTGTTCTTTAGAATATGAAGAATCAGAACAAAAGTTACTACTAATCATTTACCATCAAGAAAGAATCCTATTAAGTACTTTCTTTATTACTTTGCTATTTGGCTATGAAATTCCTATACATTTGATTACTTACTCAAAAATATGAATTTTGGGAATCCTAGTAACTGTTACATTGTGTTTTTCTGGTTTGGGTGTTATACCACTACGTAATATTGCCTAGATATCTTTGGGGCGTTATTTTATTTTATAGGTAATAATCAGATCTCTTAGAGGAGAATCTTCTTTTGGTTTCCAAAGCCATCTGTTATTTTGGATTATTTGCTAAATTGTTAACTAAATAGGAAGGCTTTGGTCTTCACCTTACAGCAAGAATTGTCATGTTGATGAATGAGCGTGATATTCCAGGTTTTAACCTTGCATAGGCAGTTAGGTGGCCAGTGGTGATTGGATGTACTATTTTTCTATAACTAAAATGTTTTGTAATTGCTGTAATCAACATAGGTCTTTTTTTTTTTTTAAAGATTTTTAAATTTTATTTATTTATTTCTTGTTTTGAACCTTTGTTTGTTTATTCACTCATTTTTATGGCCAGCTTAGCTGGCCCCGAGGGCAGGGCTGGCACAGCATGTGGTGCCCGGGATCGCACCGCGGTTCCTGAAGTCGCCCAAGCTTTCCCAAGCAGGTGCTTTAGACCACTGAGCCATCCCGCCGGGCCCGAACATAGGTCTTTTTATTTTAAGTAGAAATCTTTACCAGTTGGATCTCTGGATTTTTAACTCATCTCCCAGCAGAAGTAATCTTGACTTTACAGCTAGAACTGTTGATACTTTCATTTTAAAAAGTTGAACCACTCTTTAAGTTTGAGTCAGTAAGTAAATTAAAAACTGAGACCAGTACCAAATGTGGTTAAACTACTAATAAGTTAACGTAGTATTTAAAGACATGAACTTGCTAAATATAAAACACCAATGTCAAATTTATTCTCAGCAACTTAATCTGTTTTTTGAGTGACAGTATTTCAACATTAAAGCTGAGATATTTGGACATACGAACTTTAACTTAATGAAAAGCTGTAGGTTTTTTAATTGGCACAAGCATAATCCTCCATCTTAGTATACAAAAAATGCATTATTTAGAAATCATTGTTCTTAAGTTTAGTGTTTTTACTACCTCTGATAGCATAATTACGGATTTCTTTGTGTCTTTTCAGAAGGTTAATCGGTAAGTATAGACAAGTTTTCCTGTGGGTCTAGTATATTGGAAATTGGTGTCACTGATTACTCTCTAGATAATTCATTCCATCCATCAAATCACTGGAATGATACATCTTAAATCATCATGGTTCTTGAAAAACTGCTGAAGTAAATGATACATTTTAAAATAATCAAACCAAAATTAATTCTTTTTTATTTTAATTTTATTTTTTATTCAAAAGTTGATTCTTTGAAGGGAATTGATTTTCTCTTTGAATGAGGCAAACATTTTTAAAGAATGTTGAATGTATAGTTTAATGCTGTTTAAAAATAAAAATAACAGTATTTCCCATTTAGTAATAGTAAAAAATTTAAATGAAATAATTTCTGTCAATCTAAATTAAGATCTTACCAAAGAAAATTTTAAAATGATACATGTAAGACACTACTAGATGCTATAATTAAAAATTTAGATTTATATTTATAATACTAATTTCAGTTGTTATGTTTGTTTTGATTTTCCTAATGAGATGACATTATTATAAATTTCACAATATTTGTAAATGTGTTACTTGATTAAATAGTGAACATCTAAGGCAAATCTTTGCCTTTTCAGAAACTAGAGCAGTTTATAATCCCAGATCCTCTTCCCCAAATATTTTGGTAGCTTTCTTTCAAATGCAGTAATATAAGTAATACTAATATCAAAGTAAGCAATTACAATTCAAGCAGTCTTTTTGACAAATATTCATTAAAACTTAAAGGACTTTAGGTGTTTTAAAACTATGTGTGTCATTGCTTTTTATATTGTAAAATTAATGAAAATGTGTGCACGAATATTTTAACTGTCCTCTACCACCCTAGCAGCTTCTCCCTAGTGGGACCCTTAACACTTACTTGTTTTATTGGGAAGATTGTACACACCCACAGTAGCTGAGGATGAATAGTTTATCTTTGTTTTCCTTTACTTTGCATCTGTTATTTACAGTGTCTGTGACCTTCCTTTATTTTTTATTTCACTCCTCTGTGACATCCTTTGAGTACTCCAGGCCTTGTTATCTCATTTGTTATTAGGAGACTGACAGTAACATTCCTCTGATTAGGAGATCCATGATGGTTTCTCCTGTTTAAAATCCTCAGTTTAGTATGTAAGTTCTACAAATGTGGACCATGCCTCTCTTCCAGTGCTTTCTCCTATGCCAGTAAAATTGGTCTGTTCTTCACCCCAGAATAGGCTTTATACTTCTTTTTAAGCTTTACAGTTTTTAGTATGTTACCTGTTTATCTGCTTTCTCAGTATCATCTCTGGTTTTTAAATTAGTTTATTTACTTTTGGTTCAGAGAAAGTTGTATATATGTAGGATTAGGTAAGTTATGGAGGATTCTGAAAGCTAGTTATGGATGTTTGTATTTTATACTAAAGTCAGTGTAAGTACATATTTTTGTGCAGAGGTACATATAATTAGTAAAAGAAGATATAATTCACCTGGCACTGATGGGTAGGACAGATTAGAGGGGATGGACCCTAGCATGGGAATGTTTGAAGTAAGGGTTACAATGTAGAATAAGTGCCTATGGGGAAGAAGAGATAGTGCACATCAATTGAAATATAGGAACTAACGAAGGGAGGTTTTTTCCCCTTCTTAAAAGATTAATGTATGTTTGTGATACATAAATACAACAGAGTTGGCCCACATGCATATCACATCTTGATCCGTTTCCTTTTCCCCCTCTCCACAAAATCTATCTCCTTGTTTCCTATCATCTTTCTTTTATTTGGCTATTTAAATTATTTATACTTTAGGTATTTCAGGAGGTTTTATTTATTTATTTATTTATTTTTTGGTGCCGAGGACTGAACCCAGGGCTTCCAGCTCGCTAGGCAGGCATTCTACCGCTGAGCCAAATCCCCAGCCCCTATACTTTAGATATTTCATATATGAGAAACCAAGGGATATTTAGCCTGTGCCTGATTTATTTCACTTAGCATTATAGTCTCAAAGTGTACCCAGTTCCCTATAAATAATTCACATGTATCTGTTATGGCTGAGTAATACTGAGTTATGAATACTACAGTATATGTCACATTTTCTTTATCCACTCATCTGATAATCAGCATGTAAGCTGCTTCCAAGACTTAGCTATTATGAGTTGTGCTACTATAAACATGGATATGCATAGATCACTGTAATATGATGTCTTTATTTTGAGAAGGTATTCAGAGGAGGTAAAATGGGTCAAATGGGATCTCTATTTTTAGTTTCTGAGGAGCCTCTGCACAGATTTCTGTAATGGTTGTACTAGGTACATTCCTATTAATAGTGTAGAAGGGGTTCTTTTCCCCCACAACCTCATTGGCATGTTTTGTTTTTTTAATTTCTTGATGATAGCTGTTCTTTCTAGTAAGATGGAATCTCAGTGCTCTTTTGGTTTGCATTTTTCTAATGGACATAGATACCAAACACTTTTATGTACCCACTGGCTATTTGTACTTCTACAAGAAAGGAAATTCTGAAGGAGAGCTTGCATTAGAAGGAGAGTGATTCAGATTTTAAGTAGAGTCAGTTAAAATGATGATAGAATATAAATTTGCACTTAAAGGTAGACCTTGAGCCTGAACATTGAGACTTGCTTTTTGAATTCAAAATGAAATATTGAATTCCATATAAATAAATTTATAAAATAATATTTATTAAGGAATTAATCCTAGCACTAAGAGAGGCTGAGACAGGATTACTGCGAGTCTGAACTGCATAGTAAAATCCTGTATCAAAAAAAAGAAAAAAATAAAGAGAGAAAGACATAAATTGGGAATCACATTTATTGATTTCTGATAGCTTAATTTGAATCCCTTATATTTAACTGAATATAAAGTTAAAGTTAGTTTAAGAAAGGGATTCAATGTATATCTTTACTTTTATGTTTCCTGCTTTTATTTTCTTTTACATTTGACTTCTCTACTAAAATCAGTTTCTTTTTATGATCTCTGTATTGTTATGTAAACACAAGAATTCCTAGTAACCATTTGTATACCTGCTTATATCCTTTTCCTCTATAAGCTTCACTAGTGCAGCTCATTGTCTTGGGCATAATGTATCCTTAACTGCTTCTCGTTGTAATGTGTACCTAATAAATATTTTCTGAATATTTTTGTCACCCAGTCTTAAATACTTTAGAATAGCATCAGATTTTTTAATCACTCCTAAAAAACAGAAAAACCAATTCAAGTTTTGTTCTTTTTTTGTAATGCTTTTTTTCTTTTTTTAAAAAAAGCCCTCATCTATTCATTTTACTTTGATCTGTTCTGTTATCTGGGATTTTTCCTCCTCAAGCCTAGAGTTCCTTAGTTTTGATCTTTTGTTTTTCCCCTTTCTCTTCTGTACTATTACTAATTCAGTTTCGTGTAAGGTCTCTCAACAAGCTCAGGGGCTTCCTGTAGTTTATTAGGGAAAATATAAACTTATTTGCATAGTATTTAAGAATTTTGTAATTTATTTAAAAAGTTTGAATATGTATGTATATGTGTGTGTATATATATGTATATATATATATATATATATATATATATATATATATATATATACAATCAATTATGATGTCATGTGTTAGGCTCTGCAACTTGTGTTAACCCCTTTTCCTGTTTTCTTTTTCAACTTTGCTATGTAAAATTTTCTACAATGTTTGGGAGGTTGAGGCAAGAGAACTGTAAGTTCAAGCCCAGTTTGAGCAATTCAGCAAAACCTTACTTTAAAATAAATAAATAGGGGCTGGGGAACTAGCTCAGTAGAATAAGCGCTTGCCTGGTAAGTGCAAGGGCCTGAGTTCAATCGCCAGTCCTGAAAAAAAAAAATCCTTCAAATAAATAAATAAATAAATAGGTAAGTAAATAAAAAGGGGCTAGCAATGTAGCTCAGTACAAAGGCCCTGGGTTTAGCCCCCATTACTGAGAAAAAAGTCTCCACAATGTCTAAGTTGGTTGCTTATCCTTGTCTGAACATGTCCTTTACCCTTACATTGTTTCACTTATCCAGTATGCTATCTTTTCTGTATTTTTGTCTTATCTAAGTCAAGTCTCACCTTTGACCTCTTTGGCCGTTTCATGTCATAGAGCACTGTCTCTTCACCTAGTTTGGACTTAACTATTTATGTTGCCTTGTATTATTCTTGTTATTTATACGTATGACACCTTTATATGTGGTTGAAAGTGAATTAGGATTTGGAGTATGTGCTGTAGACACTTAAATTTTCCCATTAGTATTTGTGCTCAGTGGCCCCCAATAGCTATACATTTAATTAGAATATTTAGAGACCTGCTTACACTTATATAGAGAAGCTTAATGAGAGAGTATCATAGTAAATCATTTTATATCTAATAAAATTCTGAAATACACTAATCAATGCACTAAAGCTTAACATCTAGGAACAGAGGTATTAAAAACTTAAGATTTAAAGTGAATTGTGGGGCCCGGCAGGATGGCTCAGTGGTCTAAAGTGTCTGCTTAGGAAAGCTTAGGTGGCTGCAGGGACCACAGTTCGATCCCTGGCACCACATGCTGTGCCAGCCCTGCCCTCAGGGCAGGCTGCGCAGGCCATAAAAATAAATAAATAAACAAACAAAAGTTCTGAAACAAGAAAAAAAAATGCGTTATCTAAAATAAGTAAGTAAGTAAGTAAATAAATAAATAAAGTGAATTGTATTTGGGGCCAGGGAGATAGCTCAGGGGTACAAGTGCCTGCCTGGCAAGCGCAAGGTCCTGAGTTCGATCCCCCTGGTTCTGGGAAAAAAAAAAAACCAAAACACTGAATTGTATTTTTCACATTTTTTGCTATATCATCATTTTGCTGGGAGAAATTAATGTTGGCAGATGAAGCTGTTATGTAATGATTGTTATATTTTGTTAAAACATTTGGCTTAACTGTCATACTTTGTCTAAATAATTTTTGTAATAAATTTTGCAACTAATTAAGAATAAAAATAGAGTTTAAGAAGCCCATTCTTAGGAAACTTAAATCATATATATAGATAACCTTTCATTTACATGTGATTTTATTAGAAATGAGTCACAATTGCTATTGAGAAGTTACCTATCTAACATGCATTCTCTACTCTTAAGTCCTTATAAGTGATATTAAAGTCTCTAAAGGTTAAATTACATTAGTATTTGTTTGGAAGGAATGGAGGAAGAAGACCATTTTTGTATTTTAGAAGACCAGAATTGGAGTTCTGAACAGTTGTTTCATTTCAACTTACTATTTATTGAGCAATTGCTCTGAGAATGTGCTTAGTAAGGATAAGTAAACCAAATGGATAGGGTTTTAGCTATTATTCTGGGAAGTCTAAGAGTTTTCATACTCTGGATTTGAAAGTAAGATGCAAGCTTAGAGGGAGAAGGAAAGCATGGGGTTGTAGACAAAAGAGAGATTGTAAATATCCTAAAATCAAGACTTGAAACTGTCTTTGAAGAGTGGCTGAAGAAAGAGAATGGAAAGAGAATAGTTGTATTAGTTTTCTATTACTGCTGTAACAAGTTGCCACACATTTCATGATGTAAAGGATTAATTATCTTAGAGTTTTTTTTCTCGGGACCAGAATTCAAACTCACGACCTTGCACTTGCCAGGCAGGCACTTGTACCACAGAACTATCTCCCTGAAATATAAATCCAAGAATATGTTCATTTTGGAAGCTCAAGGCAAGAATCCATTTTCTTGCTTTTTAAAAGCTTTTAGGGCTGCCTGCATTCCTTGGCTTATCGTCCTAAATCTTAAAGGCTCACATTGTAACATCTCTTTCACTCTCACTCTCACTCTCCTACTTCCCAGTTACGTGATTATATGACCTATAAGGATAATTCAAGGTCCTTCATCAGATCTGCAAAGTCCCTTTTGCTGTGTAAGATGATATAGATACAGGTTCAAGATTAGGGCATGAACATCTTCAGGAGGCTGTTTTTCAACCTACCATAATGATCATAAGAGACTTGATAATTATCTTCAAATATTTGAGGCAGGGCTGACATATGGAAGATGGAAGATGGAAGAAAGATTAGATTTTTCTGTGTGGTCCCAGGGGATAGAATTAGAACCAGTGGGTGGAAATTACAGAGACAGATTTGTACTCTCTTTAAGAGAAAACTTTTCTAACAGAACTGTGAGGATGGAGTGGGCAGTCTCAGAATGTAGCAGCATGTCCAGACACTGGCAGTGTTAAACAGAGGATGCAAGGCCTTTTGTTGGAATTTTTTTTTTT
The DNA here is from genome assembly GCA_004027025.1 of Myocastor coypus. NCBI lineage: Eukaryota > Metazoa > Chordata > Mammalia > Rodentia > Myocastoridae > Myocastor > Myocastor coypus. The sequence goes on from PVJA010009631.1 coordinate 39,314, forward strand.
GTGGGACCAGGGTTCGAACTCTCGACCTTGCACTTGCCCAGCAGGCACTTGTGCCTCGGAGCTATCTCCCCAGCCCCTGTTGGTATTCTTGTAGATGGCTGCTAAGCCTTGGCTGGGTCTCCATGAGGACCTTTGCCAACCTTGAGATCTAGGGATTCTTTATTTTCAGCCTTGTACTTTCAGCAGTTGAATATCAAAAATAACCCCTGTCTTAGGGAATTTGGTTTTGATGTTATTGGTTGTGTTAATGCCCTTTCTTCAGTACTACAGCAAAGAAAGATCCAAAAAGAGTTATAGATTTAATAGTTAACTAAACACAGTGATTCACTTCTGTTTGGAAAAGTTCTTGTGGTTAAATATGTTTTCTTTTTTTTTTTTGAGGCAGAGTCTTGCTATGCAGTTCAGGCTGGCCTTGAACTCACTATATAGCCCACAGTGGTCTTAAACTCCTGCCTCAGCCTCTGGAGTGCTGGTGTTATAGTATTCTTAATGACTCAAACTTTCATTAAGGTTAAAAAAAAAAAAAAATCCAGACTTAAAAAAAAAAACACGAACAAGAATGGGAGGCATTTCTAATTTCTAAAGTTATATGTAAGGAGGTTTGAAATTTTAACCCTACTGTTTTTCAAATAGGAGAAAATCTTGTGTAAGATGCAGTAGGATGTTGTAAAAACTAAGTGAAGAATGTTTATCTGTCTTGAATATTTTACGGTTTTGTTCATTACCAACCAATTTCAGCCAGTTTCAATGGTTTTGATGTGGGCATATAGTCCTTAGTAATAGTTCACTTTCAAGTAATGCTCAAAAACCAGTTTGTGCTACATCTCAGGGAACCCAAGTCAGAGCTACGTCCACTGGGGAGAATATTCAGTTGAGATTGCATTGGAAGCCTGAGAAAGTTTTCGTAGTTTTAGTCATTTCATAATGTATAATATAACAATTTTGTTTCTTATAATACATTCTTAATGGTTTTGTAGATTGAAAACTTTTTTGAGAGGGCTGTATTTGCACTGAGAAATGTGTTTTTATGAAAAAGAGCTAATTTGAGCATTTTTTTTCTAACCAGTCTTATGTAGTATAACATGGCATTTATCGTGCTTCCTATTTTTTCTACATATGTATGACTTTACTAACAAAACACAGGAAATCTTTATGGTTTCTCTAGCTTCCTCCTTTTATGTATTTCAAACCTATCACAGATGGTACATAGACTTAGGGGTCCTATTAGATAAACTAAATGTTCAGTTAAAAATTCTGGCCATTACATTTGACAGTGAAAGAGATAGTGCCATCCATGTGTTTGTAAATAATTAAACAGTATCATGAGAGAGGACTTTTGAGAAGTTGTTTTTATCTTACTCCCTAAAGAAGTAAACATTCACTAGAGTGTGCTTTTCAAAATAGAAAATCTAAACTAAAACTAAATCTAAACTAAAATCTGGGCTTTAGAAGCTTCAAGAACTCTCTGAAGTTATGTATAAAATGTTTGTTTGTTTTGTTTATTTGTTTGTTTGTTTTGGTACTGGGGATTAATCTCAGGACCTTGCACTTGCCAGGCAGGTGGATATGCTGCTGAGCTGTCTCCTTAGCCGAATATGCATAAAATGTTTGTGACTGGGCCTTTCTATGAGATGAAGGTACTTCAAATTTTATTATTTCATTCATGAGTTTTTCCCTTATGTCTCTTACTATTATATGTCAGACTCACATCATGTGCTTGGACCTTGTTACTATATTAATATATCTTAATAAACTTGACTTTTCAGTTTTTATTTTAAACAAAAAGTAAAAACAATAAAACAGTTTGAAAATAGTCAAAGTAAGGAGAGTGGGACCCAGTAGAACCTCCAACTCTATAGGAGAGTAACAATAATTAAATAAGTATTATTATATTTATAGTAGCTCTTCAGAGTACAACATAGACATGAAATATTGTCCAAAAATAGTAGCACACACCTTTCTTTTCAATAAACTAAGAGAAACTAGCTGTGTAACTACTCAACTATCTCATTTCCCCCCTTCTTTCTTTCCCCCTTTCTCCTGTCACACTTTTTTTTTTTTTTTCTTTTGAACAGTTTCTCCCCTAGTCACAGTATCTATTGTACATTTTGGATCTTATTCTTTCAGCTTCCCACCCTAGGGAATATGGTGTGGGACAATACAGTGTTTACACATGTGTATCTGATTTATTTCACTTACAAGTATGGTCAATACTTGAATCTATTTACCTGTAATCAAGTTTCTCTCTCTTTTTTTTTTTTATAACTGAGTAATACTCCATTGTATAAAAGTACATCTTTTTTTATCCATTCCTCAGTTGATAGGTTGCTTCTAAGATTTAGCTAGTGCAAATTGTGTTGCTATAAACATGGGTGTACATATATCACCATGCTATGATGTTTTTAATTGTTCTACAAGCATACCCAGAAGGGGAACAACCTAGTGGGACCTCCAACTCTACTTTTGTGAGGAATCTCTACACTTATTTCTACAGTGGTTATACCAGCCTATAGTCCCACCAACAGGAAAGTTTCCTTTTCTCCATACCTTTTCCAAAATTTGTTATTGGTTGATTTCTTGATGATAGCCATTCTTTCTGGGGTGAGATGGAATCTTAGTATTGTTTTAATTTGCATTTCTTCAATGATCAGTGATGCTGAACATTATTTTGTATATTTATTTGTCATTTTATTTTATCTGAGAAGTATATATTCATCTCTGATGCCCAGTTTTTGGTTTGGGTCTTTGAATTTTGGGGACCTGAAATTTTTCCATTCTTTATATGATCTTACCTTATTAAAAATTATTTACATGACAAAAGAAAACAGAGTGAAAAGATAACCCACAGAGTGGAAAAAATTATAGCCAATTGTCCCCTAGAAAAATGACTTCAGTTTATCTGCAGACTTTAGTAAGTACAGTGTCCAATCATAAGACAAAGAATTATATTCCTTTGAAAGAACAATGCCAAGCTGGACTCCATTGTGCGTGTTCTAATCTCTAGCTTGTGTAGCTTAAAATCAAAGCAAATCAAACTCAAAAAACTCAAGAATGTTCTTTGTGTTCAATTTCCAGTACTTGAGGAGGCTCCAGAGAGAAAAAGGGCTACTACAAAATAGTCTCATTGTTTTAGGTCAAGTCATAGAAATGAACACTATTTGGATGTAAATGTATCAAACTAGGGGGTAGGAACTCTATGCTTCATAATTATTTGAGTATTTTGAGATATATTTCTGGTTGACTTCAAAAATATGTTTGGAGAGCCGGGAGATAGCTTGGTGGTCTAAGTGCCTGCCCGGCAAGCACAAAGACCTGAGTTTGATCCCTGGTACTGCATGTTGTCCCAGCCCTGCACTGAGTTGGCCACCGAGATGGTATGTGGTGGCACATACCTGTAATCCCAGCACTTTGGGACACTAAAAACAGGAGAATCACTACAAGTCTGATCTATGCAGTGAGACCCTGTCCACCCTGTAGACCCCGTCCTAAATATAGAAGAAGATGAAGACGAAGACGAAGACAAAGATGAAGACGAAGACGAAGACGAAGACGAAGACGAAGACGAAGACGAAGAAATAATAGATTCAGTGTATCTTTCTGTGTTTTCACCAGTGGTAACATTGTTGAGAGCTATAGTATATTATCACAGGATACTAACATTGATACAGTCTGCCCATCTTATCAGATTTTCTCAGATTTTCTTGTACTGTATGTATACTTGTTTCTCTTTAATTTTGTCATTTGTATAGGTTTGTGTATTTACTGCTGTAGATAAGATGCAGAACTGTTTTACCACCAAAATAATTTCTACTCTTACTCTAAAACTGCTGTACTCCCTTCCTTATAGTCATTTGTTCTTCTAGCACTCAGCAGCTGCTAATCTGTTTTTTAATTTCTATTACTTTGTCATTCAGTAATGTTATATAAATGGTATTGTCCAATATAGTGTACAATCTTTTGGGGTTGACTTTTTAAATTCAGAGTAATTCTCTTAGAATTCATCCAAGTTGCACGTATCAATTGTTCATTTCATTGCTGAGTAGTGTTTTTTTATGAACCGTTCACCTATTGAGAGACTATGGACTGATTCCAGTTTTATAATTTATTTTTTATTTTATTTTTAGGGAACGGTCTACAGGGTCCTCAGGGTCTCACTACTAGATGGGACTCCTAGTGATCCACCTGTTTACAGCCTCCCAATAGCTGGGATCTCAGTTGCCATCTCAGTGTGCCTTGGGGGCGGGGCCAGCATGGCAGGCCCTGGGTTGAACCCCTGGCTCCTGCACCTGCTTGCAGGTGCTTTAATCTGCTGAGCTATTTGGCCGTCCTCCCCCAGTTTTATAATTAATACAGCTGGTATGGACATTCATGTATGAGTTTTAATGTGAATATAAGTGAAAAGGTAATATTGGCCTCATATAATGAACTGAGAAATATTCCCTCTTGTATTTTCTGGGAGAGACTAGTGTATGTGTATTTTTGTTGTTAACTTAAAAAGTACGATAAAATTCTCCAGTGAAGTCATTAGACCTGAAGATTTCTTTTTTTCAATTTTATATTATAAATTGAGCATCTTTAATGTTTATAGGACTATTCAAATTAGCAATTTTATTTTGATTGAGTGGTCTTTAAGGAACTGCCCATTTCTTCTAAACTGATTCATTTTTTTACTATAAAATTGTTTATAATATTTTTATGCTTTTAAAGACTTAAGTGTGTGTTGTAGTGATATGCCTTTATTTGTTCTCAGTTTTGGTGATTTGTATTTTGAAAATATTTTTGTGAGTCTTAAATGGAAGTTAATCAATATTCACTGCTTGCATAAGCTGTTTTATTTAGTTGTTTTCCTCTGATGTTTTTAAATTTTCAGTGCCATTAATTTTTCTAACTTTTTTTCCTTCTGTTTGTTTTGGGTTTATTTTGCTCTTTTTTAGAGTCTTGAAGTAATAACAGATTATTGATTTGAGAGGTCTCATTTCTACTGTAAATGAGTACTATAGATTTACCTGTCCCTGCTGCTTTAGCGGAATCTCTCATATTTTTATAAGTTGTATTTTCATTTTCATTCAATTCTGTTTATTTTTAAAAGTTCTTTTGAAAGGACGGAGCCGAAGGAGAGGGGATGAAAAAAGAATATATTACATATATATATATATACACATATTAATCTCCACATGGAATCATTATGGACTGTAAACACGTACTAATAAAAAACAAAAATTGAAAAAAGTCCTCTGATATTTTCTTGTTGATATATGGATTATTTATAGATATGTTGCTTTCTTTGATTATTGCTGTCTAGTTTTGCTTGTGGTCGGAGATGAATCATTGCCATTTGAAAATTTTTGTTAAGTTTTGTTTTATGAATTAAGATCTGATATCTCTTGGCAAAATTCCCTTTGGTACTTGAGAACAATTTGTATTGCACACTTTTGGGGTGGAGTGCACCATTTACCTCAGTTAGGTTCTGCTCATTTTGTTGTTCCAATATTCTTAATCCTTGGCTGAGTTTCTCTAATAGTTGTGTCAGTTGTTGAGAAGAGGACATTGAAGTCCCCAGCTATAATTGTAGATAAGTCTATTTTTCTTTTGAAGTCTGTCAAGTTTTGCTTCCTACATTTTGAAGTTCTGTTACTTGGTATGTTACATTTAGTATTGTTTTTCCACTAGTATGATCATTTATCATTATTTACTATTTCTGTTTCTTTTTGCTTTAAATAGTTCGTTCTCTTTCTTTTGTCAAAGATTATTTGCATAGTATAAAATTTTTCATCCTTTTACTTTCACCTTAACGTTGTTAAATTTGTAGACTTCTTGTAACATTGGGTCACATTATTTATACACATGCTCCTAATCTGTCTATTGTTGTATTTAGATCAATTGCCTTTATGGTAAATATTATGTTAGAGCTGTCTGGATAAGCCTCGGAGGCCAGAGATGCCCCTCAGGCTGGATACTTATAGATTGCTTTTGCCAGGACCATCTGGCCTGTCCAGTTCCACAGCACTGGCAGAAAGAAATTACTTCCCTTGGATGTGGCTTGTTAGGAAGGTTCTCAGTCATATTCATCTTCCTTTGGTGTCAGATTCTTCTTTGGGTGATGGAGGAATTGTTGTTCAGTCACAGAAAGGAGTGAGCTCACCTGAATTGTCTTCTGGGATGGACTCATAGTGAGGGCATTGTAGGAATCACTGTCCCCTTTCTGATGTAAGAATGCCCTGCCTATGCTAATTTTGGGATCTTAAACCAGTTTGCTTTCCTTTTACTACTTTTATCTTCTCTTTTGGTTATCTCTTGCATTATTACTAAGACTTAGGGTTGTACTGAAAATTCAAATCTTATTATTATTAATTTTAATTTGAGAGTAACTTAAGGATACTCTGCCTCTTCTTTATTTTTATGTTGAGTGAATTCAAGGCCTCATGCATACTGAGTAAGCTGTCTACCACTGAGCTATATTCTTAGACCTAGGATACTTTACTTATTAAATACTAGTTCTGGGCCGGCAAGATGGGTCAGCTGTCTAAAGCACCTGCTTAGGCAAGCTTAAGCAACCACAGGGACCTCAGTTTGATCCCTGGCACCACATGCTGCGCCGGCCCCACACCCAGGGCAGGCTGAGCCAGCCATAACACAAATAAATAAATAAGGTTGAAATAAAATTTAAAAAAATACTAGTTCTAATAGTAACTGTGTGTGGCTACTTAAAAGTTTAATTTATGTACATTATCTTTGTTTTGTTTATTTATTTGAGACAGGGTTTCATTATGTGTTTCAGGCTAGTTTTGGACTAATTTTGTAGCTCAGCTGGTCTCAAACTCAAAACAGTCCTCTTGCCTCAACCTCATGAGTGCTGGGATTACAGATGTGCATCATCATGCCTCACCATTTATCATAGGTTCTGGCCCTAGTGTGAATTGCTGAAATCATTATGGTGGTCATCTAATCTGGCTGATGCCCTTAAAACAAAAGACCACCTCCGTCCTTCTCCAATTCAGCCCAGGACGTAATTTACTTTCACTCTACCCACAGCCTCAGGGAAGACCCCCAATCAGCTCCCTCAGGTACATCTAAACATCCCCTCCAAACTCTACCCTTGGCAAAAGGCCATAAAAGCCTCAGCCTCCCTTTGTTTAATGGAGAGAGAGATAATCCCTCATTCCTTCTCCACATTTTCTCCTGTGTCCTCAAAGAAAGTAAAGTCCCTTTCTTGTTTTCCTTTGGCCTGTTTCTCTGCTGAGCAAGGAACTTGTCAGTTTACATTATCTTTAACAACTGAGAGTATGTGTTTTTCTAAAATGAGGGTCCTACTATGTAGTTCATGCTGGCCTCCAACTGACAGTCCTCCTGCCTCACCTCATTTTCTTACTGTTCTCTTTTGATGAACAAAAATTCTTAATTTTAGTGTAGCTCAATTTATTAATTTAAAAAGAATATTTTTTATACCCAGTTTAGCAATCTTTGCCTAAACTAAGATAACGAAGTACTGTTTTTTTCTAACATCCTTATTGTTTTGATATTCACATTCAGATACATAATTCATCTAGAATTGACTTTTTATTTATTATGTGTGAGCTCAAGATTGGTTTTTTTCTTCCAATCTGGATAGTGTGGTCATTTAGATACATTTATTATAAATCAAATAATAAATGTGGGTCTTTTTATGAACACATTATACCATTTATCTGGTAGAAATATAATGTAGGCCACAAATGTGAGCCGTATGTGTTAACTTTGAATTTTCCAAAGATCTACCCTGGACACGGGGGCACTATACCAGGAGTGACGGGAAGGTTTTCCAGTTTCTGAATGCAAAATGCAACTCTGCATTCCTTTCCAAGAGAAATCCTTGGCAAATAAACTTGACTGTTCTCTAAGGAGACAACATGAAAAGAAGAAATGCACAAGAAAAGACTGTGACAAGCAGTCAAATTCCAAAAGGCCATCACTGGTGCATTTCTTGCTGACATAATGGCCAAGAGGAATCAGAAACCAGAAGTTAGAAAAGCCCAAGGAGAGTAACCTGTCAGCTGCCAAGGAAGTAAAAAAGGTAAGCCAGCATCTAAAAAGACTACAATGGCTGCTGCTAAAGCTCCCACAAGGGGCCCAGCAGGATGGCTCAGTGGTCTAAAGCACCTGCTTAGGGCAGCTGCAGAGACCACGGTTCGATACCTGGTACCACATACTGCAGCAGCCCTGCACTGAGGGCAGGCTGAGCTGGCCATAAAAATAAATAAACAAACAAAAGTTCTGAAACAAACAAACAAACAAACAAAAAATAAAGCTCCCACAAAGGCAGCACCTAAGCAGAAGATTGGGAAGCCTGTGAAAGGTTCTGCCCCACGAGTTGGTGGAAAATGTTAATTTGATTAAAGCCTGGTCCCAGCACTTGCCAAAGTAGGCTCTTAGTCTGCCAAGCTATCTCACTGGCTATGATTTTTTTTATTTACTTATTTATTTATTTTAAATTTAACAATGATTATATTACATATTTTCATCAGATCAGTTCAGATTAATAGATATAGGTATATAAGATTGACCAAACAATTAAACATTAACACTTTCAATAAACATTACTGTTTTTTTAAACAGTTGACACACTGCATATTGTCCTCACAATAGTTATACAGAGCACAGGGTGTGGACATGACACACCTTCCAATTGATATTGGTAAGCCAATTGATATTGGTAAGGAAAGAAAAAATTTTAGAGTTCTTATATTAGGGAGACTATACGATATTTATACATGTAGGTCTGGTTTATTTCACTAATGAGTATATGTTCAATATACATCCATTTATATATGAAGTCTTCCAGTTTATCATTCTTTATAGCTGAGTAATATTCCATTGTATAAAAATACCACATTTTCTTCAACCATTCTTCAAATGATGGGCATTTTGGTCGTTCCCAAGATTTGGCTGTTACAAATTGAGCTGCTGTAAACATAGGTGCACAGATACCACTATGGTATGATGTTTTCAGTTCTTCTGGGAAAATTCCCAGTAGGGGGATAGCTGGATTGAATGGGATTTCCAGTTCTAGTTTTTTAAGGATCCTCCACACTGCTTTCCATAATGGTTGCACCAATCTGCATTCCCATCAGCAGTGGAGAAGGGTTCCTCTTTCCCCACAGCCTCTCCAGCATTTGTTGCTAGTTGATTTCTTTATGATAGCCATTCTTTCTGGGGTGAGATGGTATCTTAAGTGTTGTTTTGATTTTCATTTCACAAATGGCTAGCGATGTGGAGCATTTCTTCATGTATTTGTAGGCTTGCTGAATATCTTTCTCTGAGAAGTGTGTGTATATCTCAGATGCCCATTTCTGGACTGGGTCTTTGAATTTTGGGACCCTAATGGTTTTTAGTTCTTTGTAGATTCTAGATAGAAGACCTTTGTCTGAGTACTTGTTAGTTAAAATCTTTTCGAAATTTGTGGGTTGTCTTTTCACTCTGTTGGTAATTTCCTTTGATGTGCAAAACTTCTTAGCCAGAGGAGATCCCATTTGTTGATGTTTTCAAGTGTTAAACATGCAATTTGATTTCTGTCCATGAACTTTTTGCCTACTCTGATGTCTTCAAGATTTCCTCCCACTTTCTCTTCCAGGAGATTTAATATTTCTCTTTTAATATTTAGATCTTTAATCTATTTTGACTGTAGTTTAGTGCATGGTGATAGACTAGGGTCAAGTTTTAGTTTTCAGCATGTAGAGAGCCAGTTTCTCCAGCAGCATTTGTTAAAGAGGCTATCTTTCTTCCAGTAAATGTGTTTGGCGCCTTTGTCAAAAATAAGGTGGCTGAGTGTGTTTGTATTTGCTTGTGCATCTTCTGATCTATTCCATTGATCCTTAGGTCTATTCTTTTGCCAATACCGTGCTGATTTTATTACTGTAGCTTTGTAGTATCACTTTAGGTCAGGAATTGTAATGCCTCCTGCCATACCTTTGTTGCCCAGAATTGTGTTTGCAATTCTGGTTCTTTTTTGGTTCAAATTAAATTTTAGGAATGATTTCTCCAGGTCTGTGAGATATGTTGATGATATTTGGATAGGAATTGCATTAAATCTGTATAAGAATTTAGGGAGTATGGCCATTTTAACAATGTTAGTTCTTCCTATCCAGGAGCAGAGAATATCCTTCCATTTTCTGAAATCTTCTAGGATCTCTTTTTTTCAGAGTAATGTAGTTTTCATTGAAAGGTCTTTTACTTCTTTAGTTTAGGTTAATCCCTAAGTATTTCTTTTCTTTCAGTGCTATCATAAAAGGTACTGCTTCTCTAGTTTCTCTCTCAGTGTGTTTGTTATCTGTGTAGAGGAATGCCACTGACTTGTGTGTTGACTTTGTAACCTGGTATGCTACTGAATTTGTGTATTAATTCTAGTACCTTCTTGGTGGAGTTTTTTGGTCTTCCAAGTAGATTTTCATGTCATCTGCAAATAATGATAGTTTTACTTCTTCTTTACCTATTCTTATTCCTTTTATTTCTTTCTTGTATAATGGCTGTAGCTAATGATTCCAGAACTATATTGAAAAGTAGTGTTGATAGAGGACATCCTCGTCTTGTGCCAGATTTGAGACTAAAAGACTTCAGTTTTTCCCCATTTAGAATTATGTTAGCTGTTGGATTGTTGTAGATGGCTTTTATCAGGCTGAGGTAGAGACCTTCTATTCCAATGTTCTGTAGGGCTTGGACTTTGTCAAAGGCCTTTTCTGCATCAGTTGAGAGGGTCATGCGATTTTTGGCTTTGGCTCTATTGATATAGTGTATTGCATTTATAGATTTGTGTATATTGAACCATCCTTGAATCCCTGGGATAAATCCTACCTGGTCATGGTGTATAATCTTCTTGATGATTAGCTGTATTCTATTAGCAAGGATTTTATTGAGGATTTTTGCATCTATGTTCATCAGAGAAATTGGCCTGTAGTTTTCTTTTTCAGTTGCCTTGCCTCTCTCTATGGTTTTGGTGTCACTGTAATACTTGCCTCTAAGAATGATTTTGGAAGGATTGCGTCCTTTTCAATTTCACTAAAGAGTTTGAGGAGTGTTGGGATTAAGTCTTCTACAAATTTCTTGTAGAATTCAGTAGTGAATCCATCAGGTCCCGGACTTTTCTTTGTTGGTAGGCTTTTTATTACATTTCATATTTCACTGGCTGATATTGGGTTATTGAGAGTTGTTATGTCTTCTTGATTGAGTTTGTGTAATTTGTACTTTTCTAGGAATCTGTCCATTTCATCTGTATCTTTAATTCTGTGAGAGTAAAGATTCTCAAGGTAGCTATTTATGATCCTCTGAATCTCTGCTGTGTCTGTAGTAACTTCACCCTTGTCATTCCTTATTGCTTGAAGTTGAGTCTTTTCTTTCCTCTTTTTGATGAGGTTAGGTAGGGGCTTATCAATTTTATTTAATCTTTCAAAGAACCAGCTTTTTGATTCATTAATTCTTTGTATTGTTTTCTTTGTCTCAATTGAATTAATTTCTGCTCTAATCTTTATAATTTCCTCCCATCTTTGGGCTTTCGATTTCATTTGCTCTTCTATTTCTAGTTGATTGATGTGCTCCAGGAGAGTATTTATTTGCTCCCGTTCTGTTTTCTCTTCTTGATTTCATGGTTTGTGAAGAGAAATCTGCTGTTATTCTGATGGGTTTTCCTTTAAATGTGATCTGTTTGTTTTCTCTAGCAGATTTTAGTATACTGTTCTTCTGCTGAATTTCTGGAATCTTAATTATTATATGTCTGGATGTGTTTTTAGTCGGGTTGATGTTATTTTGGGTTCTGTATACTTCAGTTACCTGTATGTCCAATTGTTTGTTCATATTTGGGAAGTTTTCTGCTATTACTTCTGCTCATATTCTTTTTATATCCTTTATATTGACTTTTTCCTCTTTGATTCCTATTAATCTCACATTGTTCATTTTTGTATCATCTTGCAGATGCTGAATTATTTTTTCCTGTATCCTAGTTGTTTTTAAGAGATCCTTTCTTATCTTTTCACTAGCTGCAACCGTGTCTTCAAGATGTGAGATTTTATCTTCACTTTGGTTCATACGGTTTTGCCAGCTTGTGATTGAGATTTTATTTTCTTGTATATCTCTTTCAAACTGTTGCATGCGATCTATTTCTTTCTTGTATTGTTCACTTAGGGATTCCATCATTTTTCTATTCTCTAATTTTTTATTAATATCTTCTTTAGTAGTAGCAAAGTCTCTCATTACAGTTATGCTCTCTCTCTCTAATTCAGAGATTATTACTGCTCTGTTCTCCTCTCTATGTTTCTGTAGTTGTTCCTCTACTTTAGATGCTATTAATTTAGAGATGTCTTTTTTAACTTCAGTGGTTATTTCTGCCTGGTTTCCTCTATACATTTCTGCAGTTGTTTTTCCACTTCAGAGCCTATTAGTTCATGTATTTCTTTTTTTACTTGACATGTTATCTCTGATCTGAGTTACTCTGTACGTTTCTGCACTTGTCTGTCTACCTCAGAAGCTATCGGTTCAGAGATATCATCTGTATGATTCTGATTTTCTTGTAGGGTAGTGTCTCTTGCATCTGTTGCAGGTTGGTTTGGGACCTGAGAATGCGTTTTGCTCCTTGTCTGTATCATTGTGTATAGCAGTGATGTGAAGGACTGGGGGCCTCGCTGCTGGGTAGGCTAAGCTTGCGTCGAGCCTGAGGTCTGACTCAGGTGGTGGGATTGATGCTGGATAGGCTATGCTTGTATCTGGCTGAAGATCTGAGTCACATGTTGGGCCTAGCTTCTGGGTCAGCTGCTTTTACAGTGGGCCGGAGTAGGTCTAACATGGTGGGCCGGGCTGGAATACTCACGTGAGTAGGTTGGAGACCTCAGGCAATTGGGCAGGAGACGTCTGGTGGGCGGCCGCAATGTTCAGGTGAGCGGACCGGTATATTTGGCAGGCAGGCCGGAATGTTCAGGCGAGCAGACCGGGACGTCTGGCGGGCGGGCCGGATAGATATTTTTGAGAGTAAAAAAAGAAGTGCTTGGGAACATCATTACAAAAGTACTGCTGTGTAATTTGGTATAAGTTATGATGTATCGTATATCACTTGAAAATGAATTGCCTTGATTTAAATAGAAAACTATGAAAGCAAATCATCTTATGTTTTTAAAATAGTTCCCTAATTGTAACTAGATCAGTTAGCTGACTAATTTTTCTGATACAAAATTTTTATATCTAAATATCTTGCATTTCATCAATGCCCAAGTAGCCTGACTTATTAAATTCTTGTAAAAGTAGTTTTCCTATTGAATGAGACTATCCTAATGAAACTTCTACAACAGTTCCTTAAAGCTAGAAAAGTATATAGAAGCTTGGTATGGCTTATAGGTTAGATAGTAAAGAAAACATTAATTAGACTTGTTTTTCTGAAAATGTGACTGAATCCCTCAGTTACAAAATATTTTTGAAAAGTTCCAGATAACAAAAACTCATTTTAAATGAGTGAATGAGTATTAAAAGGAATAAGCAGCAAAATAAAACAAAAAATAAAAAAGGGCAGGTGAGATAGCTCAGTGGACTCAGCACCTGCTTTGGCAAACCTGGGTTTGATCCCTGGCATGACAGGCTCCCGGCGCACTAAGCTGGCCATCAAGACCCAGCATGGTGGTGCGCACCTGTAATCCCAGTGCTTGGGAGGGTGAAAATAGGTGGATTACTATGAGCTGGAGCTGCATAGTGAGACCCTGTACCAAATACATTTTTTTTAAAAGGAACAAGCAGGATCCGGAAAGTGAAGCTAGTGGATACCCAGGAGACATCAGAAGACCAGCTGACCTGGAACTTGAGGGCAGAGCTGTTAGGAACTAAGATAATGGCTTCTGTAGATTCCACAAGTTAGGAAACAGATAGGAGACCCCTTCAGGGAAAGGTGACCAACTATGAAGGGAATAAAAGGCACAAACCCTGTATATAAAGAAAACTTTCTCTTTGACTTTGGCTATGAGAAGAGAGAGAAAACTGCTCTGAGAATTTGTGGCCTCTCATGTGCCACAAATGTTAAATTAACTTAACAATATTTGTGTGACATGAAAAAGCTGGAGCCAAGAATTATATGTTACTATGAACCTGGGTTTTAATGGCCTGAGTACTTGGTGGACTCATACTCAGATTCTGCTGTAAGAGAACATCTCTAGTCAGGCTATAGGGAATAGTCACGGAGTTAAATAAAATTAGTAGCACCCAATAATAGACTACTATTATAACAAATCATCCAAATGAGAGGAGTAAAAACGGTACTTTTGATACAGAATACTATGTGTACCAAAGAACCAAACTGAAAAGACTTCAACTTACTGAAATATAAATGCAGATTAGGAGATAGGTATTTTAATATTGTTTAAAAGAGTAGAATAAAAATTTGAAAACAGGAAGAATAAGCAGCAAGTACTTACAAATTGACTATACAGGCTGGAGAGAGAGCTCAGTGGCATAAGTGCCTGCCTGGCAAGTGCATGGTCCTGAGTTTGATCTCTGGTTCCAAAAAAAATTGACCACACATTTCTGACAGTGAACCAGTAGCATTGCAGAAATACAAACTAAAAAAAAAAAAATGTTAAAAATGATAATGTTTCATAACTGATAAGACATAGCAGAAGAGAAAACTTAGCAGAAAGCTGAAGCTATTACTCAGAAAGTAGCACAAAGGCAGAGACCTGAAAACTAATAGGACAGATATACACAGGATGCATTTCAGAAGAGGATACAGAAAGAAAAGAGAGGTGGAATTACTGGCTGAGATTTTTTCTAGAAGAATGGAATTTTTGTGTTTTGGAATCCCAACAAATAAATACAAAGAAATCTATCCTTGAGCATGTGGACTTTAATTGTAGTGATATTGACACAGCAAAAACAAAGATCTTAAAATATAGAAACTGGAAAGGGCTGGACTTTATAGCCCAGTGGCAGAGCTTGCCTGGCAATGAGAGGTTCATCCCCCCGTAGAACAAACAAACCAAGCCAGTAACCTGCATACAGTGGAATAATCAAAATAATAGAAAATAATGGCCAACCTAGAATTCTATTTGAGTAAAACACTCTCAAACATACAATCAAAATAAAGGTATTTCAGGTGCAATAGCAGGCCGGGACTTAGCTCAGCAGCATAAGCACCTGCCTGACAAGCACAATGTCCTGAGTTTGATCTCCAGTACCAAAAACAAAACAAAACAAAAAGGCACAGTAAGCGAAAACATGAAATGTACCAACATTTGCCTCTTTTACTTCCAAATAGCATTGAAGAATTCTCAACTTACAAGAAGGATTTGGGATAAAAAGGAGCATAAATATGGGAGTAAATCAAAACATATATTGATGATGTTAAAACAAAACAAAATGTCATTTGTGAAGTTTTCAGAAAACCCCAGTATCAGGCTATTGTGACAATTGTATATGCTACATGTAATTCTGTGTAAGTGGTATGTAAATAACTAAATCTCTTTTTAAGAGATTTTTAAAATCTCTTTCAATATAAGGCTCTGCTATTATTTGGGAAGAAGCCAAAAATAGGATTTTAGTAAATATAAATGTTTAAAATTAAAGATTAACATTAAAAGGATGAAAATAGTGAATACCTTCTAAATGAGGAGAGGCAAAAATATGAAATAGGAAAAAAAAAAACTGAAGTAAAAAGTATAACAAAGGATAATAGAAAAAAATAGTACAAAATAGAATGCTAGAAATCCAAATATCAGTAGTCATAGTGAATATTAGGCTTTTCATAAACTAAAAGGCAAAAGTCAACTGAAAAGACTAACAAAATTGAGCTATAAATGTTTATAAGAAAATGTTTAATAAGGATAGGGAAAAGGTCGCAGTGAAACAATGGAAAAACCAGGCAGATACCAGAATATTTCTACAATGATAATATTGTCAGAGCAAATATTTTATGGCAAAGTATTAGCTGCTGAGAGGTATACTATATAGAGGAAATATCGATTTTACTAGGATATATTCTAAGTTTTTGTGAACTTAATAATCCAACTTTGGCCTATAAAGAAAAAAAAGCTGACTTAACTGCAAGAAAAATTTGGTATCACTGTAGTACAAAAATTTAACATACTGCTTCCATAATTCTCAATTCAACAGGCAAAAGTAAGGATAGAGAAGATGAAACATTATTAACAGATTTAATTTTTTTGAATGTATATAGAACCCTGATCCCAACTGCTATGAAGTCAACCTTTTATTTTCAAGTACGTACTGAGTATGTGTGAAATTCAATCGTGCTTTAGGCCAGGGGCTTGCAGCCATAAAGGACCCGATAGCAAATACTATATTTTGGTTTTGTGGGTCATATAGTCTTCATTACAACTATTTTCTTTTATAGGGTCAAAACAAACATCTATGCAAATATCTGGGCATGGCTGTATTCCCATAAAATTCTGTTTACAAGCGAATTCTATTTACAAGTGATAGGTGAGATTTGGCTTGTGGGTTTTAGCTTGCTACTCCTGCGTAAGGCCATAAGACTATAAAGATTTTTCACACCATATGGCCTGCATTATTTGAATAAAGTGCAAAAAGTTGGTATTCATTTTCCTATACTGAGACAACAGTCAAATAGATAGGAAATCTTGACTCATTGAAGAAAAAATCAAAATGGGAACTTTAGCCATACTTAGGGTGAAATAATAACAAAGAAGAGAGAAAAAGAAACATCTGTATGAAAGCTGACACATGTCAGAATGACACTGCATATAATGTAGGAAAAGAATAAACTATTTACTATATATCACTGAGGCCACTAGCTATCAATGTGAAGAGAAAGGAAATGGAATGTGCCTCACACCCTCTTTGTTCCAGCAAATAAAATGCTTAGTGTATTTAATTTATGATTTTTATTTTATTTTATTTTTTATTTTAATGGCCTGCTCAGCCTGCCCTGGGGGTGGGGCTGGTGCAGCATGTGGTGCCAGGGATCGAACAGCTGTCCCTCCGGTTGCCTAAGCTTAACTAAACAGGCACTTTAGACAACTGAACCATCCTGCCAGCTCATGCTTAGTAATTTTATATTTGGCCTTGTTCCTATACTCTACATACATTTACTCCCTTAATTGTGTCAATTGTCTCCATTTTTGATTGGAGAAAACAGGCAAGCATATGTAAATAATTTGCTTGGTGGCAAAGTGGCAGAGCCTGTTTGGACTTAGGGACTGGCCCTTCACATAAATGTGTAGGGCAGAACTCTAATAAATGTTTGCGCATGTATTTATGACCTTAGGATAGGGAAGGCTTGCCCTATCTATCTATCTATCTATCTATCTATCTATCTATCTATCTATCTATCTATCTATCTGACTTGTACAGAAGGGTCTGCAGGGTGTTCAGGGTCTCACTACCTGATCAGACTCGTAGTGATCCACCTGTTTACAGCCTCCCAAGAGCTGGGATTACAGGCACACACCACCACGCCAGTCTCAATTGCTGTCTCATCGTGCCCCAGGGGCGGGGCCTCAACAGCAGAAGGCAAGAGTTTTATGTTTATCATAAAAGGTAAAAATCTTTAAACTTTGAAAACTTAGGCCGGGCGTGGTGGCTCACGCCTGTAATCCCAGCACTCGGGAGGCTGAGGCAGGAGGATTGGTGCGAGTTCGAGACCAGCCTGGGCTACAAAAGTGAGCTCAGGACCAGCCTCAACTGCATAGCGAGACCCTGTCTCAAAAAGACAAAAAAAAAAAAAAAAGAAAACTTAAAGGTAAGAACACTCACAGGTAGTATCATTAAAAAAGGCACTGCAGAAATTGTGAGAAGACACTTGATACTGTTAACAAGGTTTATGAATAACTAACTTATGCCATCTAAGTAAGATGAGTATTGTTTCTCTACGATATCAGTAGGATGAATATCTGTTGTATCATGTATTCATCTATGATTGAAGTTGTTGGACTGTTAAAATTCTTCTGATTCTGGAACTTGTAAAATGCTATATTAGCCAGATGTGGTGGTCTGTACCTATAATCCATCACTCTGTGAGGCCAAGTCAGGGGATGCCAAGTTCTAGCTCAACCTGGGCAAGTTAGCAAGACCCTGTCCTAAAATTAAAAAAAACAATGACAGCAACAGCACTAAACAACAACAACAACAAACATTTTAAGTGGGAGAGGGATGGGGGTATAGCTCCATGCTAAGGCCCTGGATTGAATCTTCAGTGTCATAAGAAAAAAGGTATATTTTATGATTTTTTTTAAATGAGAAAAACATTGTTTCCTCTATTTTAGCTGTTTCCAATTACCCTTCAATGAAGCTTGTATGAGATAGGATGAAGAGCTTGGCATGATATGAAGCTTGTTTAGTAGATGATACAATTCTGCCTCCAGGTAATCCTGGAGTTGTAAATTTTTAATGTGAGAGCAGTCTTGAGCCGACCTGCTGCTCTGGCTCATTTTTTGTTTCTAGCTGTCTTATTTATCTTTAGCGCTGTACTCCTGAATCATTACGTTGAACGCTGTGAATTTGCTGGTATAGTTCATAACATTTGAAAGGATTAACATTTGGTTTATTCTCACTAAATCCACAGCTATTAGGAAATAACCTAAAACTTCAGGATTTACTTTGCAGAAATGATTTCCTTCTAATGTATGGGCTTTCAAAGGAATTCAGAATCCTGTTACATAAGAGGCTGTACAGCGTTAATCCCATGTGTTTTTATTTAGTGATTGATTTGCTTCAAAAAACTTAATATCACTAATTTAAAAAATAATGCATACTTATGTAAGAAAATTTACAGAATACATACATAGATGATAAACTAGACAATTGCAAATTCATATATTGCCATCTTTTTAACCTTTGTGTTTATGGTTGAAAATGTTTCACTTTAAAATAAGGCTTTAAGCTTATCTATTTATTTGTTTTTTTTGCGGGACCAGGGTTCAAACTCATGACCTTGCACTTGCCAGGTAAGTACTTGTGCCATGGAGCCATCCCCCCAGCCCCAAGCTTATTTATTTTTTTAAAAAACCTTACATATAATTATTTAGAAACATAATCACATAGAGGTTGAGTCAGAATTTGTAAGCCAATTTTAATAATTGTATCTTCTTATACTATCTATGGTATTTTTGGACATGATTTTTTAAAAATTTGTGACCACTTTGAATCCTTGTGAGAAACAAAATGGAAGGAGCATGTGCCAGTCAGCATTTTATTGCTTCACAGCTCCCAGTCTGTCTTTCATTGTGCTGGCTTGCCACTGTGGACATATACCCAGAAGCCTTGCTCTTTTGCCAGCTGCCACAATGTTATATTTTGTCAGTAGAGGGTGCTGGAGGGACACTAACGGAGGGGATGGGCTTTGCCCCCCAGATCTGGCAGCTCTCCCTTGCCTTAATTTTTGGCCATCAGCTTGCAGAGGTCATGGAGGCACAGTGAAGCTCACTCCCTAGAAGTTTTATCATCATGCAAATCAACTTGTATTATGTTCCTCTGCTGGCCTTAAGGGAAGTTTCCAAGTTAGACTTTTTCGGTACTCCAATGGATAACTTATTTCTTGCTTGACAGTCAAAATTTAGGAACACTTTTGCTTTTCTTAGAGGACTAAAGTTACACATTTTGCAAGGAGGTTTGAATTTTACTTGGGTGCTGGGAGGGGAGCAGCCTTGTGCATAATACATTGAGCATTATGCTGGGCTTCTTTCCACTAGATGCTGGGACCACACCCTACTTCCCGCTTGTTGTGATGAGGGAAGTGCCAAACACTCCCCAAGGGCTCAAAATAAGCCCAATTGAGAAATCCAAGGGTAAACTGAGAACTCTTTCATCTTAAATATGTTTTCTTCTCTGGGTTTTGAAGACACCACTTTCATTGATTTTTTCTTCCTTTACTCTCATTCCTTTTTGTTCTGTTTTGCCAGTTCCCCTCTCCCTAGCTGCTCACTGTAACAGCCTCCTCTTGAATGATATACTCTTCTATTTAAATGATATTTCACATCTTTACTCAGAGCTCAAAAAAGACTTCTCAACTCTAATAGGTCCATAAATGAATTTCTGCTCGATGCCTTCCCCCATCTCTAGTTGATGGCAATCCTTGTGATCCAGGGCAAGTATTTTACAGTGATCTCTGATGCAATTATTTATTTCAGGGCTCACAGTGCAATTCACCAAGAAGTCCTGTTGGCTTTGCTCTTACAATTTATTTGGAATCTGGCCACTCCACATTCTATTTACTGTCAGTTTTAATCAGTTTGCTGCCTGAACTTCTCAGTTCTTGTCATTGCCATTGATCTCTTTATAACAGCATGCTGAGTGACCCTTTTAAAACAGTAAATCATGTCACTCTTCAATTAAGATGGGTTCTTGCTATGTATTCCAGACTGGACTTGAACTCACTATGTATTCAAGGATAGCTTCTAGTTTATAGTAATTATCTTTCCTCAACTTCTGGAGTGCTGTGATTACAGTTGTGTGCACAATACCCAGTCATTGATTGACTGATTGATTGATTGGCTTTGTACTCTTCCCTTTAGATCTTTGCAGTGACTCCTGTATTTCACTCAGAATAAAAGCCAAAGTAACTGATATAATATGTGCACCAAAGGTATTTGTTGAATTAGTGAAGTGCAGTATCAAATCCATTCAGATATATTTTTGTCCTTCATGTAGCTGATACTTTATGCTATTAACTTTTTCCTCTTTCTTGAGCAAAAATTGCTTTCTTTTACTGTCTGAGGGTCTTCTGTCTCTTTCATGGCTCTGCTTCCTCTGTGTGAAATCATACTAACCTGTGTCAAAATCTTTTATTTTTATTTTTTTTCAGAGAAAAAAAATTTTATTTTATTTTATTTTTTGTCTTTTTGAGACAGAGTCTCACTATGCAGTTCAGGCTGGCCTTGAGCTCACTTTTGTAGCCCAGGCTGGTCTCGAACTCGCACTGATCCTTCTGCCTCAGCCTCCCGAGTGCTGGGATTACAGGCGTGAGCCACCAC